>CAHIKZ030000001.1:7347500-7382500 GCA_903632075.3 Acanthosepion pharaonis
CATGCACCTGCATGATTTGACAATAAATTTGGGGAGAGGAATATTTTTGCAGTTATTCCTATGCAGAGTGGAAACAACAAATTTAGACAGGCAACTATCTGCAATAATGGAATTTGGTGCAAGCTGAAAAGGTATTGGGTTGGCCAAAATGTTTGGTTTATTAAGTAAATTTTCTAATTAAGAAGCAAACAACTGTTTTGACCAACCCAATACATGATGCTTGACTCTTGCTGTGAGTTGAGTCAGAATTTGTTATTCCACAATTTTCAATATTCACATTTGTATTCTGTATCAGTTGAATTAATAACTTTATTTCATCTCTAATGCTGGATAAGTTTTCATTTTTATTCTTTCAGGGATAATTAAATGTACAAGGTAGCTCTGTCACACAGATATTTGGTCAGCAAATAATGAATAGTGTATGAACTGGGAAGATAGACATTTTGAATCATATTTTATCAGAATATGAGTCTCAGATAAAATGTCTTTTTATATATATATTCATTTGGCATCTCTTATTTGGAAGTCTTGGAGAAAGTGATCACTTCTGCTGTAACTAGCAACAAATAGGCAGACTTCCCTATTTAATTCTTCTGCTTCAACAATGAAGACCAAAGCACTGCTCACTTTGATCCATGCTTTGATCTCTCTTTGCTAACACTCTTCCCAACTTGTACACATGTAGTCAAGATGTTTTCTTTGTGTCAGTTTCTTGAGAAATAATCAAAAGACAATTTTTCATGGCTCTCCACAATTTCCTATCCTTTACAGTACAATGTCTTTCCTACTCTTTGTCCTGTCATCCATTTACAAAAGTTCATTATATAGGTTACTTGCTGTTTCCCTGTGTCCTTCTTGTCTTTGTAAGGTAGCAGCGAGACGACGTGTATCTGCCAAGCCACTCGTTGCCGTGAATGTCTTGTTTAAGTAGCCCACTCTCGCCTCTCATGTAAGCGGGCGAGTCTACTTCTATGGGGGTGTGACGCCAAGACCATTCCGGTCTTGTAACTGGGCGTCTTAGGTTCGATTCCACCTCTACATGCCCCCTCCTTCCGGGGCCACAAGATACTCGCGTTGTGGTCCAATGTTTTGAGGCTCTGGGTAGTCGTGTGACGTGCCCCCCACGTCTGTGGGGATAGGTTCCTGGGTGGTCGCGTCACCCTTCTGCTCGACCGACCGGTTGGTCTTCCTCAACCTCCATCATTCCAGGGGATGCTGTGTCATCTACCTCCATCGGTTCTGGTAGAGTGTCGGATGTTTCGGGCTGGTTTTGATCCATATCAGTGGTGGACCATTCTCCCGGTATTTCGGGCCCTGTTGGGTTGTCTATGGTATCCAACATTCCTGGGGGCACCTCAGGTATCAGTGTGCAAGGAGTATCTACCACTGGGTTTATTTTTTCGGAGGAATCTGCGATTACTGACGGGCTACCCGGTTACTCCCATCCATGCGTACATTATACTGCCGGTTACCCAGTGTTTCCACCACCCTTCCTGTCTTTTCCCATCGGCGCGGGTATGACCAACTTGGTTCTGCTGGGAAGTTGGGTCTGGAAAGTTATCTGGCACCAGACCAAGGTCTTTTAGGGCCGACTCGGACAGGCAGAAATCTGATGTATTTTTTGATACATATATAATCTGACGTGTTTCCTGCGATCCTACTCTGACTTTAGCGAATATCACGCCTTTTATGTTTAGTAGGTTATCCGTGATTCCCCGAATTCGGTGACTAGTCGGTACTAGACATTTGTCTGGACACTTCAGAATTTTTTGGGTTTCTGGTCCGCTAGAGCATGTCTGTGCCCCAGTGTCTGCGATCGCCTCGATCCGGTGAGTATGGAGGCCAGCTTGTCCTATGGATATGTGCCCAAATTCCGCATGGGCCTCTGGAATCAGAGTTATCTCTACCATCAGGGTCGGTGCTGGATCAGAGTACCTCTTGGAACTTACTTTTGTTCCAAATCAGGTGCGGCACGGCCTTTGGTTTTGTCAGGTTGATTTCACCTCTCCTTTTCACTTGTCCATCTTGGACGATCACCCGGTTCTGACCCTTCTTGTGTCTTTGGGTGGTGAGAGTTCTGGATTCTGCTCTGACCACACCCGCTGTAGATTTGTTGCTGGACCCCTGCTTTTAAATGTCCGGTTAAGCCGCAATTGTGACAAGTCATCTTTGCTGCTGGGCAACCCCTTCGTTCATTCGAGCCGTCCACAAGCCTGTTGAATTTTTCTTCCAGTGTCGTAAGTGTCGCAGCCTCAGACAACACCTTGCTTTGATGCTCCAGGTTTGCCAGCCCAGCCACCATTTGTCCTGCTACCATATCGTTGGAGTAGCTGACTTTCTGACCGCATCCTCTCCCGTTCGGGGACAAGTCACTGAAAAGTCGCAGAATTTTTGCGACTGATCGAAGTCGTGCCACGAAGTCCATAATCGATTCCCCCCTCCTTCTGCCTTACAGAGTGGAATTCTTGCGGTACACTTCTTTGTGTAGGCTTCGACGGCTTCTGAGCTTTATGTGCCATAACAGCTGTTCCTCCGTGACGGAGTTTAGTACTTCTGCTCCTACCATATCGAACAACAGCCTGTTCACTTCTGGGGCACAGGCCGTTCTCAGCTCGTTTCTTAACGCTGTTGGCTCCGTCAACCCACACATCTTGTATCTATTCCAGGAGTCAATGAATATCGCCCAGTCACCATCACTTGAGTCCGGTTCTATATTAGGTCTGTCGGGTCTCCTTGTAAGTGACTTTCTCGGCTGTCCTCCGTCTCTTCGCTTAGGCGATGATCTCTTGCTGTAGCTCGATGAGCTGTTGAAGTAATGTCTGCTGTGTTTGTTCGTCCATATTCAATGTTGTTTGTAGCAGGTTTCCTATATCGGGCGACGCCATGTAAGGTAACAGCGAGGCGACGTGTATCTGTAAACCACTCATTGCCGTGAATGTCTTGTTTAAGTAGCCCACTCTCGCCTCTCATGTAAGCGGGCGAGTCTACTTCTATGGGGGTGTGACGCCAAGACCATTCCGGTCTTGTAACTGGGCGTCTTAGGTTCGATTCCACCTCTACAGTCTTCAATCTGTCCTGTGAGTGTTTAATTTTCTAAGCTGTCTTTCTTTATTATATGCCCCAGAAAGTTAAACTGTCTCTTTCTACTTCTAAGTATAGGTGTTTTTTTTGTTTTTTTTTGCTTCCATTTTCTTTACCTTGGAGAAAGCAGTGTGGAACCATTCTCATGAAAATTCATGACAACTCACAACATAAATGTTATTTACAATTAAATAATATTTGAGATTATGTGACTTATATAGGTATCAATGGAAATCCGATCCATTAGATTAACCAAAAACCTAATTTAAGTCTGTTCGTTTCCATATTTATTTTTAATGTTTTTTTTTTATTTGATCATTTCAGAATCTTAGCCACTCCACCCAGATGCCATCTTCTGAAGAGTTTTTGACCATGAAGCAAGATTTGAATTTCAAGGAAGATGAAATGAAGAAATCTGAAAATACAGCATCAACTCTGACTGCAGGTAAATGATACCCATTGAAAACTTGTGTTTATTTCCATGTGTATGGATGCATAGCCTAGTGGTTAGAACATTAGTGTTGTGACCATGAGACCCAAGTTTAAATCTCACCATAGTTGTTTATTCAAGGAGGTGACCTCTTGATAATACTGACCTGGGGAGACAATATCTGTCCTGTGTGCGGCTCCATTGGAAAGTGACTGAAATTTGTACCACTGTTTGAAGCAAGAATTGTGAATAGAATTAAAGGCACAAAACTGTATAGAAGCCATCAAAGACTGCGCTAGCTTAAAGTTACAATTGCAGCCAAGGGTGTGAGTGTTCTGATCTTGTTCAAACTGTTGATTACACTAGATTATATGCTCTCTTCCAGAAACTAAACATAATTGCAGTATGAACCACGGGTCGGCTTTGTAAGTGTTCAGGAAAAATATTTGTGCTTGTGCAGGAGCTGCACTAAGAATTAGCTAACCAATGACTCTAGTAAATAACCATTATGAAATTTTCATGTAATTATAATATTTCTATTTCATTTTTCTGTAAATTTTTCAAAAGCACTGGGTTTTTTTTTAACTAGTCATTTTAACATCCATCTATATATCTGAGATGAAGGATTGTAACTATTTACACTATTTACATTCAAATTGTTCCCTCATCTTTATTGCCATATTCAAGGAGACATGGCCCAGTGGATAAAAGCATTGCTTGAAGTAATCTAGTGACTTGACCCAAAGTGAACAGCAGAAGGGAACACAAACTTGAAGAGTTAAGTTACTAAGTTACTAAACTGAAACTGAGATATCCAGAAAAGGCATGGCACGTGGAACTAGAACAATCCACCCAAGAAGACTAAATAAAGAGATTGGTTTGAAATTCCAATATATATCACTTGAAGAAGGTCAGTGCATACAACAGCCAAAACATTGTGTATATGACAATAAAAATGAGGACAGCAGTGTAAATAGTCATTCTAATGTTAACACATTTAGTTGAGGTTAGGAGTAAACATGCAAATCTTTCATAAAGCTTTCATGACATTTGTTTGTTTAGCAGCATATCAACTCCTTCTAATGCCAAAATTTAATTTTCTTTGGCACATTAGTAATTTCTTTTACAAAAACGTATTTTTGGTAATTTTTTTTGCCATGAAAATGTATTGCTGCTATTATTACTATAGGATTTTTTTTATACTTTCATAGTGTTTTGACCCCAGTTTGGAGGTTAACTATTTGCCCATATCTGTGACCCTAACAGGTGCTACCACTCCATGTCAGGGTGGATCTGGGAACAACAGCAATAAGAGGTGATTTCAAACCTCCTGATGCCAGATATAGTTTATCATCATACCCAGGATGTTCATGACAATTGTAGATGTCTATACAATTGTAATATTCACTCTGAAAGATATAAATGTCAACTTTGAGCACAAATAAATACTAAAGATAGAAAAACTGATTCTCATTAAAGGTTGAGTGTTGTCTGTTTGATGTGAAATGCATACAGAATGATTACTCCATTGCAGAAAGATCAATAGCAGTTTCAAGAGAAAAACTGTCCTTTTGACACACCTTTTTTTTTTTTGTGGGTACAAATATTAAACTTTGCCAATAATCCATACATTAAAACTATTTTTATCAAGTAGAAAAGTGAATGTGACTAAAAGAAAAAAGTGTTATATCGGGATAAAGTGTTGCTGCCGACACTGGAGTTTGAACACAGATCTCCAGAGTACAAACACAGGCAATCCCATTTTGAATAAGTAGATCACATGATGGTAAAGGAAAGGTGTATATATGAATTAGTGTGGCATCTAAGTAATCACTATACAGATTACTATTCAAATCAATATTTGGTGGTTACTTTTTGAGTGAGTATTATCAAGCAAGTACTATTAGTGCGAGTGATATTCGAAGGCGTCTGACACCAGTTTTGTTCAACGGCGTCACCATAGTTGTATCTGCGATTACAAAGTCTCTACTACAACGAGCATTATGCTAGTGACAACAAGTATTTGTTGACATTACAAAAGTGGCAATGAGGGTTTGTTGACATCACAAAATAAAGCTTACTTATAATACTTAGATGTGTTTTAATAGAGGGCAATTCCAAGTAGTCTTGCTAACTTCGACCCTGTATATTGTAAAAAAAAAAAGAAAAAAGTACTAATTTTCCATTCATTTAACCTACATATGTGATGTATTTATTAAAATCTTGCTCAGACCAAAATATTAGACCATGTCACATTCTCATTCAACATACACTCCTTCCACCAATGAATTTAGTTTTCCTTTTTGTGTTTATTCTACTTTGTTAGTTTGGGTAAGTGGATTAGATACCTCTTCAGCTATTCACATGACACTGATCTTTCCCTAAAGATAGAGCTCTCCTTTTCCATATACAGTGCTGTGCAAAAGTATGTGAACCCCTAAGATAATATTTGAAAAATTGTTTTTTTTTTTCCAGATGATCAACAAATTTTAATTAAACTATATATTTATTACATCAATTACAACCACTTTTAAAACTTTTATCAAGTTGGAATAAAATATATTAATTAAAAATTAAGATGTGCAAAAGTAAGTGAACCCTTACATTTAATATTTGTTGACTGCTCCTTTTAAGCTTACTATGTCAACCAGTCATTTTCTATAATTTTTAAGACAATTCTGGCAGTAGTAAGTGCTGATTTTTCACAATTCTTCTTGACAAAACACCCACAATTGCTCGATATTACCTGGGTTTCTTGCATGCACTGTCTTCTTTCACTTGAATCACAGATTTTCAATTGAGTTTAGATCAGGACTTTGACTGGGCTGTTTCAGGATTTGAAATTTCTTTTTACAAACCCATTTTTTGTGGATTTGCTTTGATGCTTCAGATCATTGTCCTGTTTAAAGTTACAGCCCTGATCTAAGCTCAACTTTTGAACTGAGGACAAGACACTTTCATTCAAAATTGCTCGGTATCTTACAGAGCCAATTGGGCTATCAATGTATACTATTTTGCCTGTTCCACCTGCAAAATAGTATACAGTGATAATGTTCTCACCACTATGTTTAATGGTTGGTATCAAATTTTCTCTTCAAAAGCCATATTAGGAGCTCACCAAATATACCCACTATTGTTCCTCCCAAAAAAACTCTAGTTTGGTCTCATCCAACCATAAAGACTTTTGCTAGAATGTTTCTAGCTTATTAATATGAACTTTGGCATAGTAGAGGTAAGCATGCTTGGGCTATTTCATAAGCAGTGGCTTTTTCTAAGCATTTTGCCATGAAGATCAGCATTGTTCAGATTTCATCACACTGTAGATGCACATTGATTCTGACATTGGCTAGTGAGCATTAAAGACCCGTAAAAGTCATAGCAAGATTTATCTTGCTGAACGAGATGTCTATTTGCTCTTGCTGTTATTTTTTGGAGACAGCCACTTCTTGATTGTGATGCCATCATACCAAAGGCCTTCCATTTATAAATAATTTGTTGCACAGTGAAGTTCACTCCAAATCGTTTTGATAGCTTTTTGTAGTCTTCTCCATTATTATAAGTTTCAATTATGTAATTTTTTAAAGCGTCAGGAAGTTCTTTTGATCTTTGCATATATATTTTTTCAAATTTAGTCTCTACTGTACACTTTTTCATACACAATGAGTTATATTGCTTCACTGCAGTATACACAGCTTACCAAAAAGATGAACATGTATCATTTTGATTTTTACATGTACACAAAAAATTATTTGCACTGGGAACCATGAAAAAACAAAAATACAAAATGTAAATATAAGGGTTCACTTACTATTGCACATCTTAATTTTTAATTGATTTAATAAAGCTTTTTCGTAATTAATATATAGTTTAATTAAGATTTGTTGATTTTCTGAAAAAAACATACAATTTTTTTAATATTATTTTAGAAGTTCATGTAGCATGTCCCCATCCATTCATGCTATTCCCTCCCTACGTCAAAGCCATCCCATTTTATGCATGAAATAAAGATCATACATATTCTTGATATTGTCGTCTTGCACGTCTTGTCTTGAAGTCAGAACACTATGTTTTCTTATCTGAACTTGTTCTTGTGTCAACCCCAATTCTTAGTTTGTGAACTTTTTGCCATATTATTGTTAATTTGTCTTGCATATATTGTTTGCTTACCTTATATATTTTTGACCCTGTTTTTTTTTTTTTACTTCTTATTGCTTATTACAAACTTTGTCAATTATTAGGCAGTTCTGCCATTTATTTACATTTAACAATGGCTACTCACTCTACAATAAGTATATGACAGTGAAAAATGATGTTTCTAACAATGAATCAATAAATAAAACCACTTCCCTACCTAGTAGTGGAAACAAACAAATACTAAACTGTACATGACTCATACAGGTGTCAATATACAAGATAACTGTACTGAGAAGACTTGAATACTAGATTCATCTTTTCACTAATCTATGCTTGTAGCAGTAAACTTTTGTCCAAAGAGCCCTGCTTTGAGTAGCAGTATTTATTTTTTTTCCTTTGGTTGCATGTAACACACTGGTTCAAGGCTGCTAGTGTTATCACCTGACTGTTGCTGTCATAACAATTCAGGACTGCTGATCCATTCTCCTGATCGCATGGCAAAAGTCTGGAGGTGGCTCCCACTGATCTGGAAATCTCTAGTTTGACATTTTCATGCTAGTTTTAGAATACTTGATAAAAAGGCTCAAATTGCATGTCCTGCAGAGATTGCTAGTTATTAATACAGGTTCCCTTGGCCTTCTCATTATTTGTAATGAATGTTCAGATTCCAAATAAAGTAAAGAACATGTCTTTGACTGTAAAGAACTCTGAATGAAAAATAAAATGAATTTTATTGTTTTAGAATTTGAAGAAAAAAAACATTTGAAAATGGATTTATTTATTCTCTTTTTTTTTTCATTTTTGAGAATTGACAACAAAAATATTAAACACTATTTATTTATTAGATTATTTTAAAAAAAATAATTTTATATTTACAAGATTATAAAAATATGTGAACCAGCTACAATACAATATTTATTATTTACCATAGAAATAGATATGTTCACTTATCATCCAGTTCAAAACTTCTCATCAGTCTTTTGAATAATAGTAGAGATTTATCCGTTGTTTCCTGTTTAGGTTTCCAGTTCCTTCTAAAGTCTTTTCGTTCTCTTTCAATCCCATTAGTCCTCTGTGTTTTACTATGAAAACAGTATTTTTTTTTTTCATTCATAAATTTATAAAAAGATCTGTGAACAAGAAAACTAACTGTAATTATAAATTTTGTCAAAATGCATTTTTTGGGCATTTCTTTCATTTGCTCTTGCCATATAGATTCACTATAATAGGTTGCAAGCATTTGGATCTACACTGTTTTTTTCTTGAAAATGACAACAAAAATATTAACAATTATTTATTTATTAAACTCTTTAATAACAAGAATAATGTTTCATACTTCTGTTATCAATTCTCAAGAAAAAAAGAGAATGTTTAAATTCAGTTTCATGGCAATAGCAGTGTCAAAAGAAAATATCCTTTTGGCATACTGTTTTTAATAGGTACATTTGTTAAACTTTGCGGAATTATTTGTATTGAATATGGAGACAAAACATAGAGCAAATCGAAACCTAGTTTCATCACATTTTATCAAAAATACAAACGTGTTTTCTTTATATGTTTTATGTGGCCTTCATTTTGTTTTTTCTTAACAGACTATTTTAAATAAAATATCTCATAAATCCATCTGTAAACATTTATTAAAAGTTTCCCGTGTTCAGCATTTATGCCAACATATCTATAAATAGATTTCTTTATCAAAATTTTTGGTAGAAAAGATTTCTCCTAATCTGTGAATAAACTCTGATGATTTCTATAACTTTGACATGTAATTGACACAAAGATTACTTGGCTGTTGTAGATTTTAGAAATAATAACAATGTGCACTAAAGCCCACAGGTATTGTCTTTGAAGAGTCCATGTACATTTTAGAGTGCTACCACTGAAATGATTGGCTACTCTAAGTTTTAACAAAATCTCAGTGACTCATCAGTAAAAGAATTAGCTTATTTAACACTTTAAGCATTGTTTGATTTATACGATATCAAATTTAATCATGCAAGAATATCCTCACAATAATATTGAAAAGATTTAACCAACAGTTGATTAATATACAACTTTTATTGTGAAAAGATTGATTTGTTTTATAAAATCTGACATTGTTTATCTTCAAACTTGAATTAAGCACATGTGAACCTTTTATCATTTGCTTATCAAAGAATTTACAAATACTCAACTGATGACTTTTGTGCTTAGAATATTTCATAATTATACACCATCAGTTACTCTTGAAATGTCAACCAGTCAATTACTTTATGTGAAAATGGTAGGTAATATAAGAAATATCTAAGTATTTGGAGGAGGATTTCTACACTTTTAATTACATATTCATAATGCTTTATTTTCAAAAAGATTTTCAACAAATAACATCTCAGATGAAGTAGTTGCACTAAAAATGATTGGAAAAAGTTTTCTCGGCTGCAAGGTGTGTGTTCTTTTGTAAATTCTGAATAAGTTAAGGGATGAAGAAAATAATAGACTTATATGACCCTGATGAGTGGTGTATCTGCAAAACTTCAAGTCAGAAAGATAAGTTTAATGCACTTTTCTTTATCTGTTAACTGTTCTTGCTATATCTTTAATATTGAGCACTTTTTTACAAAAATCAGCTTGCTTTAAATACATTAAACAACAGTAATTTGCTGGCCTCCATGTTTTGTTCAGCATTAATGATCTGTGTTGTTTCCATTATTATTATTATAAATTCTGAATTATTCAGATTTCACTGTTTTTCTTTAAATTTCTGTATTTGTCTTGTTTTTCCATTCTTAAAAATACCTAGCAGCTCTTGAAGATTAGTAATTTATACTGAAAATGTCAAAGAGCATCCAAAAAAGTAGACAGTGCTTACTTTTATCAGTTTGTTCATATTATTGAACTGTTATTTTATTTTTACTTTTAATTTGTTACTGGCATGTATGTCTCTGAGTGTTTTGCATCCACTTTCAGAAAACAAGAAACTACAAGAAGATCTTCAGAAAGTGGAACAGTTGGAGAATAAAGCTCATCAGGAGATCAAATTGCTGGAGACAAAGATTGAAAAAATGAAAGAAGAACTGGAGCAGTATCAAGATATTCAGGGACTCAAACAAAGATCGGAACAAAGAAAAGAGGTTTGTGCTTTAATTGGAATTAATTAGGAAGCATTATAATTATAAAGGACAGCCCGGATACACACATGGACATATTGAGAGAAGGAGGGCTAGAGAGAAACAGTGTATGACTTACCTAATGTGTTTGTGGGAACAGACAAGGAAGGATGATAATGAATCAAACATTGCTTAGAAATACAAGGAATAGGATGTTATTGAGAGCTATGATTGCACATATCCTGAAGGGACATGGCGCATAAATGATGATGATTGTTCTTATGATTCTTTTTGTAGGGGTTTTTGAATTGGTGTACTGGCTGGCAGATTGCCCTTATTGGTCTGCTACATGATGTATTCTAATGATTCTTCTTTTTCTATTTTCTATATATTTCCTTCAGGATGTGGGCAATCATGGCTCTCCACAATTTTCTGTTTTTTGTAGATCTTAATAAATTTTGTTTTCTCACTATCTCTCATAATCCTTATTCTGCCAATCATTTACACAAACTCTCTTAATAGGTTATGCACTTCTTTCCTCTGTCCCTTTGCCTTCAATATGTCTTGTGAGTGTCATTTTTCTAAGTCCTCTTTCTTCCTTATGTGCCCTAGAAATTTCAATTGTCTCTTTCTGATGCTCAGTATAAATGTCCTTTTTGTGTATATTTTCACTAAAACTCCAGTGTTGCTAACATGTTCAGTCCGTGATATTCTCAGCATCCTTTCTGTAAAACCACATTTGTGTTGCCTCAAGTCTCCTCTTCATCTGTGAGGAGATTATCAAGCATTCACTGCTATAAAGGAGGACTGATATTACATGACAGTTAAGAAAACCTCAGTATTATTATAGACGTTCTTTCTATATGTTGTCTAGTTCCCCTCATCATAAATGGATTCTTATAGTAACATGGGAATGACACATTTTCTCCATCTAAAAAGGGTCTTGGATGATAGCAGAAGGAGGATTCTGCTTGGGACATCTTTGCTAGTGTTCCTTGCTTCCTTGCTTGAACAGCATACATTCAGACAGATTACCAATTGGCCTAATCACCAGCCAACCTTTCTAATTGGCTAGAGAAGATATTAGAGTCTTCAATATGGTGCTGATATTGTTGCTGTATTACTTTTACTGACCACCAACTGCTCTTTCACCTCTCACTCCAGTTCAACAAAGAAAGCATATCACAGAAGTCCTCAGACATGTGGATAAAGTCCAGTTTGGATGTGAACACTGATATTAAAGAATATTGCAATTATTATCTCAGCTAAAATAATTTGTCCACTTGTGTCAATAAATTAATAAAATCAGCTCAATGGACAGATGCTTTCTCTTTTTGTTTTAAACACACACCACCACCACCAAATATGTGTACTGTAAAATATTGAGAGATGCCCAATTCCGGGTAACAGCTACCAGTGGAAGTACTGCCTCATTGCACTAAAGAGGGAGATTGGTAGCAATACTGATACCAGTGTAACTGATGGTTACAGGGGCTGGGAAATTTTTGGCCCTGGCCCTGTTATACACACTCAGATGCCCCACTGTGTGTCACATCTTGTCACCATGGGGAGATGAATAAATACCATGGTCCTTGGACTGTAAAACCAATACTAACTGCATCCAAATGCAATCCTTACTTGGAATATCATTGCATAAGCATTTTTCCAAAAGATCTTCTTCTTTATTCTTCAGATATTGAATTCATAAAGTTTTGTTTTTTTTTCTGAAAATGTTTATAATGTTTTTTAATGTTTTCTCATTTCAGAAATTACTCTATGATAAAGAAATTCTGCAAACAAGAAAAAATTATTTAAAGAATTTGGTTGAAAGTATAGCTTCAAAATATGAATCCCTAAAGGCTGAATTGGCTGATAATGAAACAAATACACAGGTAATAATGGATTTATTTTTACTCCTTTTAGTTGTGTCTTTTATTCATAATACCTTTATGAGAAGTCACAAAAACATACATTATGCTGTCAAGTCTATGAATGTTGACAAATCGTTTGTTTTTGTATTTTATTCAAATAAAAGATTTTTTAATAATTTTTTCTATAAAACAACTTTTGATAAAAGTTTTTTTTTTAAAAAGTATAATTTATAAATTTCAAGATCTTCTAGCAAAAAGTACATTTAAATAAATATCTCTCTTAAATGGTTATGTAGTTTCAATTTATATTATTTTTTGTCTACATACATATATATATAGTCTGTCAGCTTGCACATTCAAGAAATCTTAGTAAACAAAAATGCATCTCTTGGATTGGATCTGTATGCCCCTTTAAAAATAAATTCATTAATTCTTTAGAAAATAGTCTCCTTAAGTTTTAGAAACAAAACTGAGCAGGTATTAAACTTTTGAGAAAATTATCTGAATGAAGAGGACGTCCTTTCTTTAAAAAGGGAAAAGAGAACTTTCTTTTACTGCACCATTCTTTGTGGCCATGCAGAAAAGCACATTAGATCAAACAGTGGTGACCCCCTACAAAGTGGGATGCAGGTCTGACTCCTACCAGAAGGCATTTTTCTTTACTAAAATTTATTAAATGCACAAACCAATAGATGTAATGCACAATGTTTAATAAATAAAAATATAGTGTGTGTGTGTGTTATATATATATATATATATATATATATATATATACATACATACATATATATATATACATACATACATATATATATATATATATATACATATATATATATATATATATATATACATACATGCATACGCATATATATATATACATACATGCATATATATATATATACATACATGCATACGCATATATATATATACATACATGCATACGCATATATATATATATATATATTTTCTGTTTATACATTATTTTTATAGATACAAATATTTAACTAAATGCTTTGTTTATAATAAACAATATTAACTACATTTATCTGCCTGAATGTTCAAAAATTTTCATAGAAAATGTGTGTCCTCTGACAGGAATCAAACCTGTATCCTAAACAGATTCACTGTCAGAGGACAACTATTTTCTTTGAGATTTCTTGGACATATTAGCCAGTAAATGTTGTTAATACTGTTTATTATAAACAGAGTATTTACTTAAATTTTTGTATCTATAAAAATAACATATAAACAGAAAATATATTAAAATAATTGTCAGACATAGTCCATTTTAATAATGGTTTTATTGATGGAGTCAGTCTTATTTATTTTTCCCACTGTTAGTTTGATATATAGTTTTGTGTGTATATATATATATATATATATACAATACTTTTTATCACTTTAAACATTTTTTTCGTGGGTATCCATATTTAGGTAGATGCTCAGTTTATTTTTTACATAGTGTATTTATTTTTGTCAGCCAGCCTGAATATTTGAGGAACCTTATTAAAGAAAAAGATGTGGCCTCCAAATGGTGAAACTGTTGTTAGATCTGATACAGGCATCACGAAGAAGCAAGTAGAATTTGATAGGCAAATATATTGCAGGAATGCAATAAGAGCACAAGCCAGGAGACACGAGGCAGACTAATGAGACAGAAGAAGAAAGTAATAGGTGACGAACAAACCTGCAAGTGAGAACAGCACAAAGGAGACAAAATAAAACAGGAAGAAGTTAATGCTATGAGAGAACATGTAGCTGAATGGATTCAAAATGAAACATGAAGGATTTAATGCAAGAAAAGAAAATATGAGAATGCAAATGGGAGGGCATTTTCAACAAGAAATAGAATAACAATGCAACAGAAGAAGGAATGAGAATACTGGCGCCACAAGAAATGCACAAAACAGAGTTCATAGAGTAAATAATCTTTTGTTCACTGAAGCCAGTTATCAACAACATAACTGCAGCAGATAAAAAAATAAACCATCATTTTTGATGGCATGAATACACTAGTATTTTCATAAAATATTGTGATAATTAAACAAACAACAGACATAAGTCCAATTTCATAGATTTTTTTTTTCCTTTGTAAAAATTTTAATGAAAAAAATTCTATAAAAAAATCTGAATGTATTCCAAATGGGGAAAAATTACTGCTGCTCTTTTGATGCTTCAGCAATTTTTACTTCTAAGTCCACTGAATATAACTTAAATAAAACTGAAAATAAGTTAACCTTTAGAATTGTATTATTCACAAGCATTACTTCCCTTTCTGCTGTATATGAAGGCTCCTTGACTAGAGTAGCCGAGTTCTCAATTTCAATGAAGGGTTGTTGCCATAGCAGGATATGACAACATAACTATTAAATTCAAACACATAATTGTTTGGTAATCAGTGTAGTCTGCAATGGCAGAAGAAACTGTTTACTCAGCAAACAAAGACACCTACAAAATGCTAAATGATAGCAAATGTCAGCACTTTAATTTAAAAGTCTTAAAAAATAAATTTTGTCTTTTAAACAATAATAATAAAAGGGATCTCCTTTAAATTTCACAAAAACAATTATGGATATATAAACATTAAATAAAATCAACTATTCTCGTTTTTTTTTTACAGTTGTCCAACTATGAGAAGAAATGGCAGCAACTGGAACAAAACAACCAAACAATGAAAGAATGTATCCTTAATTCTTCATTATTCTAAAGAATAGAATTTCTTGGCTTTGTATAACACTTATCTTTTTTTATGACCATTTTTGCATTCATATATGTTGCAGATTTGAATCAATCCGCAACAAAGAAAAAGGAAAAAATAGTGTTTAGATATAAAAATATAAAATATTTTTATTTTCATGTTTGTTGCAACTAAATTTTTATTAGCTTTTTTTTACTTTTTTTTTTCAAGAATTTCACCCCAAGCAAGATGGGAAGCCACTGGCACGCAGATAGGAGTGATAGAGGAAAGCATGAGGAGAAGGATAATGGATAGATCAAGGCAACTGGAGATGTTGATTGACATTACATTTGAAAAGTTGGAGGTTATAGCTATCAGGGAAACAGGAAAAGGGAAGGGAGTTCCACAGGCAAGAGGTGCGAGATATGAAGCTATTGGAGTAGAAGAAATGACTACATTTAACAGTTTCAACAGTGAAAGGGTGTGAGCGAGATGCCAGCCTCGTAGGACGCTTGAATTCATAAAGTCTGGGAACCAGCGAAAGCATCTCATCGGAGCAATTACCATGAAAGTATTTGTAAAAAAGACAGAGAGAGGCAACAACATGTCTGTGAGAGAGCGACTGCAGATGAGATGCCAGATCAGGGCCAATTACATTGCATATCTGTCTCTGGATGTTATCAAGAACCCCGAGACAAACAGAAGGGGCTCCAGACCATATATGGCAGCAATACTCCATGCAAGGGCGAATGGTTAATTTGTAGATTTGAAGGATCAATTCCGGGGAGAAAAATTTCCTGGCGCAGCACAGCGAGCAAACTTTCCTTGTGGTGGACGAAGCAATTGACTCAATGTATTTGTTCCATCTCAGGTCAGCAGTCAATGTGAGACCGAGCAGCCGCAGAGAGGTGCTCTCGAGAAGTCGAGCGTCAGACATTCTAATTGAGGGCAGGAAAAGATCTCTGTGGTGATTAATAGAGAGCAGTTTTGTTTTTGAGGTGTTAAAGTTAACCAGCCAATTCCTGCCCCAGTTCACAACCGATTGGAGGTCCTTTTTGAGAATAACGGCCAGGTTAGTTTTGTCAGCAACACTAGATTTGCTTTTGAGGCAGGAGTAAATTGTAGTGTCGTCCGCGTAGATGCCTACTTGGGAATCTATGACGTCAGGAAGATTGTTGATGAAGATAAGGAACAGAGTAGGGCCTAGGATGGAGCCTTGGGGAACACCTGCGTTCTTGTGATAGGAGCTGGAGGAGAATATGTTGAGAACGACCTTCATTTCACGGTTTGACAGGAATGATTGTATTAAGTCAAACAATCGATCTGTAATTCCATAACCCTGGAGCTTGTGAAGAAGGCCGGCATGCCAAACCCTATCAAATGCTTTGGAAATGTCTAGAGCCACAGCACAAGCTTCTCTGTTATTTTGAAGAGCTTGGTAGACAATTTCATTGATGGCTGTAAGCACATCAGTTGTAGATCGGGCAAAGCAGAAACCATATTGCCTGTCTGAGAGCAGATCATCTTGCATAAGTGTTAAAGTTCTTACAGTCTTTATTTGTAGTTGTTTGTTAAGATGAAAAGAAATGTTATTTTTTTACATGTATGTGAGAAAAAAGGCAAGGGAGAAGCTGAGGAAGAAAGTGTAAGTGTCACATAGCTTCATGAGGAAGATGGGTGAATGAGAAAGGGAATTTCTTTTAAGCCACGCCAACATAAACTGTTTCCATATGTTGTAACCTGTAACTCCTTACTAGCTTGTCTGGTCTAGAAACCTTGCTTATGTACCCTTCAAGGGGATCACAAAGCATGTTCTTTATTGTCAACAGGAACACAACCCATTAGTTGAAAAATGTTATTTTCAAAGTATTAATTTATTAACCAGGAGAATGCATGAATCATCTGGCTCAGAAACCATTTTTTTTTGTCATGTATTTGTGTGTATGATATGTCCAATATGGACTCTGCTAAGCAGAGTCCATATTGGACATATCTTACACACAAATACTTACTCAAAGCAGAAACTGCACCTTAGTGAATCTCTTGTGATTAATTGATCATTGTTAAGCACATCTTAATAGACTGCAAAAAGTACAAAAAGATGAACAAAACTTTACTATGTTTTTCAAAAAAAGTATTTGTTTCTCAGATAATAGTCCAACACCTATAGAAGAAAACACAATACATTTTATTATCTGTAAATTATATCTCTTAAAAAAGACATAGTTTTACCCTGAAAATATAAAATTACGTACAAAACATCTGTAGTTGAAGCCATAAAGTTGTGTAAAAATATTTGGATTTCAGCATTGAGTGGCCCATGGAGGTTGTCATGCTGTTGAACAAACCAACCATTTTCTCACTAATGACCCATAATGGTTAATATGTCAGCTAAATAAACAACTGATCAATCATTCTAGTTATCAAAGGAATAATCAAGTTGAAAAGCTTATAACATTATCATTTTACAGATGAATAATAAAATTAGATTAAATCTTTCTTACATTCTAAGTCATCATTGGCCCTTCAGACCCCAACACCACTTCATAAATTGTGTCAATAAAAGACAATTTCTTTTTCTTATTCATTTTATTATACAATAGGAACAGATGTGGTAGCATCAGTTCTAGGAGGCAGCAAGAGGAAGAACTTCAGGATAACACATACCTACTTGTTGACTCAACATCTTGACATGTGCGGCCTTAGCACATCTTGAATCTGGGTCTAGAAAGCATATTGAAACATCAAAATCCCTGCAGTCCTCTGCCAATTTCATGCCATTTTAGTCTTATATCTAAAACTTAGAAAAAGACAATACATCACTGTCAGAATATCATGCCCAGAAGTTACTTTGATCAAAAACCTTTCCATCCTGGCCGAACGTCTGCATTCTGTAACATCTCTCATGCAAAAAATTATTATTTATTCAGCTCTGGATATGTCAGTTAATAACAGCAAGTAGGTGTGCAGCTTTGGGGATTTTTTCCAAATATGGACTCTTCTCATGAGGATGTGAAAGACTGTCTTTGTTTTTTCCTTCACAGGTGGGTACTTATATATCTTCCTACCATTAGTTGTCCCTCATGTACACATCCTAAAACCAGCTTATTCAACATGTCAGGAGCAGCCACTAGCATCCAGTGAAGGCATAAATCTGAACATGGTGGCTAGGAGTTCGTCATCCACATTAACTTGCTAATGCACTTGGTGTCTCTGAAACTATGACATAACACTGAAGGCAAAATATATTTTCATATTATAATAGGAGAGAGCTATGGAAGAAAGATTTATTCTCCCATTTATATTTCCTCCAATATGAGCCTTATTATATCTGTGTTAACAGATGGAACACAATAGCTGAAAGGAAAAAGAATGACAAACATGCTTTGTTCTCAGAGACAATTTTATACCACTAAGACATACACAAAACTATATATACATATTTACACATGTCCCACACAGAGAATAATATCTACACTGTGAGCAGAGTGTAAGGAGAAACAAAAAAGAACAGTCTTACGTATAATATGGAGATTCTTCTGTGTTTCTGGAGAAGCCATGTTTAGGACTTCAGATTCAAATGAGCCAGATTCATCTACTATGTCTCAGGTGAGCTGGAACACAGTAGATGAAACCCCATATTCCACGAAGGGGAAATAACGAGTCTTGTGTTTTCTTAAATTGAGGACTGCAAGCCAGAATTTCTTTCTATAACTGACGAGGATATTTTCCCAAAAAGAAATGACATCGTGGACTTGTAAGCTGTAACATTTGGCAGCTGGCTGTCCCAGGCAGGATGGACAAACACATGTCTTCATACCAATAAGCTTACTGACTAAATGATTGGCCAATTTCATTACTGAATAAAGTGACATCACGAAGCGGCCTTCACGTGACCCATATGACTTATCTCCATGAAAGGGAGATAATCGTCTTCTATATCCCAACAATATCATCTGTGGTGAGTTCAGTATAGTGAATTCACTACAGATCAACTTCTCATAGAAAAGTAAAAGTATTTATAGAAAAGGCACAGGGAAGCTATGTTACAGCAGTAGGAAAGGAGCTGAAGCTGAGATGCCAGGTTAGGACTAATAACATTGCAGATTCTTCTTTGTATTTTATCAAGAATCTCTAAATACCAGAAGCACCAAGTGAGATGTGTCAGCATTATCCAATGGATTAATGGTAGACTTATAAATGTGTAAGATAGATTCTGACAAGAAAAATTGCCTAGCATAACCCAGTGAATCAACTTTCCACTTCATGAAAGCGGAAAACATGATTCCAAGAAAGTGCAATAAGTCATTTTCCTGGAGGTTAGCATCAGCCATGATAATGGAAAGCAGAAAGGAATTTTTTAGACATTAAAAGAGAGTAGTTTCATTTTGGAGGCATAAAAATTAACAAGTCATTCCTTGCCCCAGTTCACAACAGATTGTAGGTCATTTTTGAGATCAGCTACCAATTTGACATTATCAAACTGATCAGACATACTATTAAGACAACCCTATCCAGTAACCTTGTACCATGAGTAGCACTTGAGCTTTGTATTAAGTAAACAATAGTAGAAAAAAAAGAAAGCAGGAAACATCATTGTATTGAAAACATTCCCTAATAGCTATGATCCCTTCACTTTGTCAGAAATAAAATAAATTTGTCAAGAACCAGTTTCCCCATTACATGTCCTCTTTATTTTTGGATAATTCTTTTTACTCTTAAAAATGTCAAAAAGTTATTTTGGTAAACTGTTTATAAACTGAAGACTATTATTTTGGATCTAAGAATCTAACAGTCTGTTGATGCCCTCATACACTGAATTAGCATTGTATGTTCTTCTCTCTTTCATTTCCTAGATATTTTCCTTAGCGGTCTGTTTTTTTACAGATATTGGCTCCAAAACTGCCGAGTGTGATTACAAATCCATGCAGAAAGAGGCATTTGAATGTGTCGATGCATACAACCAGCAACTACAAATGAGGCTTGTAGCACAATCTGCCTTGTAACATACAAAAACACAAGACATTTTAGAAAGTGAATTCTCTACAGCATTCTTTTTTCTTATATGCATAACATTTGAAAATATTTCGGACACTTTAGAATGAACATTGGGCAACCAACATTTTTGCTGTCAATGGATAAAATTCAGTTTATGTAAGAAATAAAGAACAATGGTTGCTTTTTTTTTAACTACCCACCTTTCCATCCATTAAATTATTTGCAAAAAGTTTTTGATCATTTAATATCTATAACAAACTGTAAACTCTTCATTACTAGGCAATAAATGAAATATGGTTCTTTCTGAATTTCTGAGATGAGGAGTTACATCATTTATATTATCTACAAGCATATTATTATCCTCATCTTTATTGTTGTTATCATTGTGGTCTCCAAGCCTTCACCAAGGGTATATCGACCAGGGTAACCTACAGGGAATTCTGAACTGAACCCTTTATTTAATCTACAGGAGTAGACTGTACTTATTCCACTGTCCATGTCGAGGGATATCTCATCTAGTTCTTACTTTTAGTACTACTCAATTATTGCTTGCCCTGGTTCCACTAAGTCTAAGTAGGCTGCCTGGCCCAAGGATTGAACTCACACGTACTAACAATAACCTAGTGCATCAAAGTGTTGATTTGTGAATTTAGTGACATAGTAATTGGGTGTTTATTCCACGAGACAGGCAGTGTGTACTTGGAATCTGTGGAAAACAGGATGAGCAATAACTGAGCAGTAAGAAAAATATAAACCAGGTGAGATATCTCTAGACATGGGCAGTGGAACAAGAACAATAGGGTTCAGTTAGGAATTACCTGTAGGTAATTAATATTACACCTGATAAAGTCCAAAGGCTACAATAGCCAAAATGTTGTGATTACAACAGCAAAAATGAAGACAATATTATGTATGTAAATAGCACAAATAATCTTGAAATTTTGGTTAGCTTTTATTGAACAAGGAATAATATATTAAAGATAAATTATTTTGAACTCTCGATTATGAAAATAAATTATTTTGAAAATTTGATTATGAAAATAAATTATAAATCTGATTGAAATTGATCCAGAAAAACATAGACAAATGCTCTGGCCAATGTTAATTAGTAATGACTTTTATTCAGCTTAAAAGTAACTTGTATTGACATATTATCCATGCAATTAGATTTCATAACAAGTGCTGATTTACTAATTTAGAATCTTACCATTAATTCAATTAGTCACCATTTTTTTCATCTGAAATCAATGCATTTTATTTGTTAAACTAGTCAAGTATGAACACGTTAATATCAAGTTTGTAGTACAAGTATTTTACATTGCTAAAATTTCTGTATAAATATTTTCATCTATTTTCTAAAATTCTTTTTGTTACTATGCTAATTCCACTTGTATTTCCTACCCTGGACATAGATATATAGAGCAGCTGACCATCAGAAATATTTGAATAATTTTATAATGTTTATATTAATAATAATAATAATGATGATGAATTTGGCAAACTCACTATTTTTTCATTTCTTTAAATAATTCGGCACAGTTTTTAAGAAAATCTAATTCAACAAATTATTTTGACTTATTAATTCTGTAATTTTTTTCAGCTTCATTTGACTTTTGTATTAATGTGAAATAGCATATGATAACAATGCTTATTATGAACACTGTAATTTTTCTGTTATAGCAACATCAATAATGTTGATTATTATGATGATTGTAAGCATTTCAAGTCACACTAGGAAATGCTGGTAGCAAAACACATCCAGCATCAGTTTTGAATAAAGTTGTTGAGTTTACCACGTCTCATGTCATCTTTGTGTTGCTTCAACTTTTCAGTGGCCAGTCTCATATAATTTATCTTTCCACCCTAAGAGCAGTGGAACATGGTGTTAGAGAGGGATTCTTTCTGTAAGAAGAAAATTATTTTCTGGTAGAATTACAGGGCCCAATTCATAAAATATTTTTTATTCAAAAAAGAAAAAGAAAAAATGTTCACCAGAACCGTTTGACTTTATAAATATAGAAAATTAGCAGAAATGGTGGCAGAGATTTCAACATTTTTGAGAATCATCAGAACTTTGGGAACATGATAACAAAACTCATCAGTATGTTAATATATTGTATAGGAAGCAAACTGAAAATATATTGCAGACATTCCTTTCTCACAACTTGAATACACAAATGTGTAAGACTCAGGCATTGAATTTTTCAAAAATTACTTCATGCCTAAAAGATTTATCATTCATAAAAGGGTAAAATCTTCAGTTACCAGGAGAATCAGTGGAAAACTTTATTTGCACATTGCATGAATTAGCTGAAAGATGTGAGTTTCCAAAGAAAAATGACCAACCAGAGACTGTGTTGTGATAGGACTACAGAATGAAGTGCTATCCAAAAGATTACAATTCCTGATTTGAAACTCAAGAAAGCTATGGAGATGGTTAGGAGCAGTGAGAAAATAACATCTCAAAGGGGAGAAATACACAAAAAAAATGTACACTATGTAAAGATCCAGAGAAACTTACGAAATACAAGAAAAACTGAAAAAAAAAAAAATGACTGCAGTAGATTTAAAAAACTATCCGACCAAAGGGAAGCACTGCAAGAAATGCGAGAAAAAGAATCATTTTGCTGTAGCCTGCAGAACTAAAACTAATATGATGCAGACAATAAATGAAGAAAAGAAATATTTCCTAAGAAAGCTGACAGAAACAGATTTAAATGACCTGTGGTATAAAAATTAAAAAAACAAAATACAGTAATATTTAAAATCGACACAAGCATGGACATAAACATTGTTTACCAAAAAACACCTTTATTAAAACCAGTAAATGGCACCTTCACAAATCCCGGAGGAATAATCCAATACATTGGAAGATTTAATACTACTACAGAAGGTAAGGACAAATTCTATATGAGATATATGTCATTAAATGTGTAAAGGGAGAGAACTTATTGTCTAGACAAACGTCTACAAAATGAATTTAGTGAAACGTTTAGACAAAATAGAACATGAAACATCAAGTGATGTCTGGGAGTGTATGAATGGACACCTAGTTAAAATAGTTCTGAAAAAAGACACTTTACCCAACTGTAACAACATCTAGGAGAGTCCCATTCCCTATTTTGTCAAAGTTGAAGGAAGAATTGAATAGACTGGAAAATGAAGGAATTATTGAAAAGGTTACAGAACCAACTGATTGATGTGCGCCTAATAATGATGTGCCCATAATAAAAAGAAACAGAAAAGTCCGAATATATGTAGATTTGAAGAAGCTGAATCTAACAGTGAAAAGGCAACATTACATGTTACCAAATTTAGAAGATATTTAGCCTAAGTTAAATGGAGCTAATTTTTTTTCTAAATTGAATACTACATGCAGATTCTACCAAATTCCATTAAGAAAGCTATCTACTCAGCTTTCAGTACTCCTTGTGGGAGATATTGCTTCAAAATGTTACCTTTTGACATAACATCAACTTTGGAAATATTTGAAAGAAAAATGTCAGAATTATTGAAAAATATTCAGGAGTTGAAACAATTATGAACAATGTTCTAAACTATGGTAGAACTATTGAAAAACACAATAAAAGACTAAAAACTGCTTTTAAAACGTTACAAAAAGCAGGAATCAAGCTTAATAAAGAAAAGTTTGAATTCAAAAAGGTGCAACGAATATTTTGGACACATAATTTCAGGAGACAAAATTCAGCCCAGCAAGGAAAAACTAAAGCCTTTCAGGAGTTGCCTGCAGCTACAGATTTAAGTGAAGTATATTATATATATAGCATAATCAGATACTTAGGCAAATTCTTACAGAACTTATCTGAAGCAATACAACCAATGATGAAATTATTGAAAAAGGACACAGTATTTGTGTGGGGTTACCTACAAGAGAATTCTTTTAAAAGAGTAAAGGAATTACTAACTGAAACAGCAATTCTATCATACTATGGTCCAAACAGACCTACAGTTCTTAGTGCAGGTGCTAGCACTTAGGGTCTTGGAGCAGTTCCATTTCAAGAAATAAAGGGCAATTTAAAAATAATAGCATTTGCCTCACATACACTCAATAGTGCTGAGAGGAAATACACACAAATCAGTGAGACAAACTGGAAAAAAAAAATGGAAAAGAATTTTTTTTTCCCCCAAAGTGAGTGAGTTATCGCCCTTGGACTGTAGCTAAAACAAACCTTGATTTGTAATTGTTTATTTTGTAATTTAAAAAAGTTAAAAATAAATTAATAAAGAAAATAAATTACCATAGGAAGGGGGATGTTTATAACAACATCAATAATGTTGATTATTATGATTGTAAGCATTTCCAGTCATACGAGGGAAACTGAGAAAAAAACAGATCCAGCTGCAATTTTTAATAAAATTGTTGAGTTTTCCACTTCTCATGCCATCTTTGTGTTGCTCCAACTTTTCAGTGGCCAGTCTCATGTAATTTATCATTCCACACTAGACCCAGTGGAACACAAACTTTTCTTTTTTTTTTCTTTTTTAAGCATTTCACTCCAAGCAAGGTGAGAAGCCACTAGCATGCAAGGAGGAAAGAGGAGTGATAGAGGAAAGGATGAAAAGAAGGATAGGGGATAGATCAAGGTATCTGGATGACTAAATTTTAAGAAGGCAGATATAAATGAAATCAACAGAAACTGTAATTATATTTGACAATTTTTTAAATTTGAATTAAAAATAAATTACAGAAGAAACATTTAAATATACTTTTTAAAAATTGTTATGCAAATTAAATATTTGCAATTTTTTAGTAATATATACAAAAGGTTGGTAAATATCTATAATATCTTAACGTGTAAATTTTATATTTTTTGTTCTGGTTCGATGAATGTGTGATTGTGTGAGCGCATGATTTAATTATCATTTCATCCTGCATTATTTCACTTGGTTCACTGATATTTCTGCCACATTTACGACTTGGTTAGGTGGCTTCTATTAATAAGTTTTATTCATAGTTTTCTATAAATAGTAATTTTTCAAGCATTGGGGTCAGATTTTTAAAAGATGTTATTTTTATTCCTCACCAACCACAAAAATTGTACATTGAGATCTCATTAGCTTTTTATAGAGAAATTGTATGTGGTAAGTAAGAGTGTGATGTTTTGGTGAATGGAACTTTATCTGATGAGTGGGTCAGCAATTGAGACTAGATAAGTTAAAGATGCAACAGTTGAAGACCAGCTTTCCCCTTGTCTCAAATTTTTGGCCTTATGCCTCATTTAACGTATCAAATCTTAATAGATATTATATATGGGCTGTTTTGTCTTACTGGTATAAAGTGGCAGACATGCAAACAAAATTTAGCTTGATGCGAATTTATAAAAGATTAAAAAAGGGGAATAAAAATTCAGTTCAAGTGGCGTCTGCATAAGGATTTGCCTGAATGAGGCACATTAAGATTCTGTAATTGTCAATTTAACTTCCTTATACATTTCTTATGAAGTTACTGGGAATATATGCACGATTTTTATCTTTTATAAGCAACTTGTTTGTAAACATCTGTCTAAAGAAACTCCACTACTGACATCAGTGTGGATTAAGCAACTCAAAAAAAAAAAAAAAAGCAAGGAAAAACATAAAATAAAACAAAATGAATTTCTAAATACATTATTTTATACAGTCTTCATGCATTCTAACACTTAACCAGGTTAGACCAAACTAACAATTTTCATACTAAACTTTCGTCAATAAAAATCACAAGAGCCACCAAAGGTAGATGGTTACTGAATGCAGTATGTGATATGAATGTAAGAGCAGGTGATATGAAGTGAAGATGAGGAGGATAGATTAAGATTGTAGTGTTCAGGGAAGCATTCACACAGGAGTCTGTTCCATAAAGCAGCAGTCCTCACGAAAAGGACTTCCTCCTTTCAAATGGAATACAGAAGAAATGAGGGTGATTCAACCTGTACACTTCATTTTGAACATTCTGATAGTGAAAACTTTCATGTGCTATTCAATTAGAATTGTAGAGCACATGAAGTGAAAAAGTCTTTGTCAACATCAAGATGTCTAAATAGAAGCGTCACTTTTCCATGATTATGATGTGAATCTCATATTTAATAATACATTTTATTTCACTCCAATACATGGTCAATTACTGTCAGCCAGTGTGTGTGAGCAGTCCTATGGCCTGTCATCCAAAACATGGACCTTATATTCTTGTCTGTGATGTCTCTTTTTGCTTGGGTCTTCTTCTATGTAGGTGATCATGGTTCTTTACAACATCATCACCTTTGCAACTACTACTAATGTTTTTTCTTTTTGTTTTCTTTCCTAGACCCTCTTCCACCATTTACTTAAGCTCACAAAGTAGGTTATGTGTTGTTTTCCTCTCTCCCTCTTGCCTTCAACCTGTCCTGTGAGTATCAGATTTTCCAAGCCCTCTTTCTTCATTATGTGCTCTAGAAATTTCAACTCTCTCTTCTTGATGCTAAGTATATGTTTCCTTCTTGTTGCTATTGTCTCTAGAACTTTGTCATTGCTCACATGTTCAGTCCATAGTATTCTCAGCATCCTTCTGTAGAACCATATTTCTGTTGCTTCAAATCTCTTTATCTGTAAGGAGATTGTCCAGCCTTCATTGCCATATAGGAGGACTGATATTACATAACAGTTCAGTATTCTTTTCTATGTTTCTAATGAAATTTTTCTGTTTCTTAATACTTTGCTTAGCTTTTGGAAGGCATATTTGTTTATGTTACTACACTTAATATAGTTCTTTCCCATGCTTGCAATCCTAATACAGCCAGTCCAGTTACATGTATTTGCACTTAGTGGCTAGGATGTTACTGCACATCAACCCTTGATAGTCTGGTATGATATTGAGTGCAAAGTCTATTCTGGCATGATCTGATGTATGACACATACTACCCAATAATAGTAAAGTACCCAGAGTAAGGGACTGAACTCAAACTCAAGAAATCGTTTAAAACTCACACTCTTCAGTTTATCCAGATTGAATTTCACACACGGCAACAATACAGTTTCACACACGGCACAATATAGTAAGGTCAGTTGGGCATTGTTTGTGAGAAAAAGAGCCCCCATAGCACATGCTGAATTTCTTGGCATCTGTGCGGGAAACTCCAATACGAACATTTGAGAGTGTTTGGTTGTCAATCTGAGGACAGTTGTGAGGATTTGGAAAGAGTTGGATGAGTCTAATGGTGAAGCTTGGAAAACTCAGTCTGGTTGTTCTGATTAGATAACTATTCCCGAATTCATTGGTGAGAGCCTCAGACTCAACATGGAGGCCTATATCAAGTGCTTTAAGGAGATAGTGCTGCCCTGGGTCAAGAGGGTGGCTGCTGCAACAGGACTCTGTACTATGCTATGCAAGCAGGAGAACCAAGTCATGGTTGTCAGACAATTTTGCGACCACATCACTCCTTATATCTGGCCATCTAACTCTCCATACTGCAACCCCTTGATTATTATGTGTGCGGCACAGTTGAGCGAGAGACCATCAAAAACACCAAAGATGAACAAGGATTATGGCAGCATTCACCAACTTAAATTAGGAGACCATCCAGAAGAGTTGCAGGAGATTCCAAAATCATCTGGAGGCTGTGGCTGAAGGCAATGGTGATTTTATTCTATTTCTTTACTCTTTAGTATTTCAAGACATTTTTGTGTAATTTTGGTAAATATATCTATTAAAATGAAATGTCAGTGTTATTTTCATTTTTGCCTAAAATTACATGACAATTTATCCATCGCACCCTGTACATAGCAGGCTCATATCCATGTATGCCTGTCTGGTAGGGTGCTTAGCTAATCTCAGGCCCATTCATATTTCTTCAACACCTCAACACCCACAGGGGCCAAACTGTGGTTTATACTGCAGCTATGCTGAGAAAATTCTAGTTGCAATTTTAGGAGAGAGTGTATACTCTGCTATATTCAACAGTTTGAACAAGGCTAGACGAACTATATTCCTTAGTTCCACCAGTCCTAAGACTCATCATGCCATGCACATTGTAGCAAACCCCACCTTATTTCCTTCATATTCTACTGGTGAGATGTAAGTTGAGCAGCTTCTTCCTATGAACCACTGCTTTTTTTTGGAACCAACTCCCAAGAGCATGCTTCCCCAATTGCTACAATCTTAACTTGTTCAAGTCTAGGGTTAACTGTTTAATTCACCACATATCCACATAAACTGTGCCTCTTACTCTGTAACCCTCTACCTTGAGTGGCTCCCGGGTACAGGGTGAACATCAATGTAAAAAAGCATCCAACTAATTTCTTTTGCAGGTAATGGATGCGAAAGCAGGATGCTCTTAGAGTAAGTTTGTAAAATCATAAAATATGGTAATTAAAATTACTTCCATTCCATTTTTGTCTTTCCGAGAATTCACCAGAGATCATTGCCCCAAAAAAGCAAGAATGTTAATAGATAGGAAAGAATGAACAAAATAGGAAATAAATAACCTACTCTATTATTTAAACCTTTCTCTTTCTCTATTTCTCTCACTCCCACTCTTTATATATATGTTTGTTCTTATCTCTCTCTCTTTCTCACTCTCTTCTTCTCTTTATATATCTTTTTGTTCCAATCTGCCTCTCTATTCCACTCTTTATATAACTGTTCTTATCTCTCTCCTAATCTTTATATATTTGTTTGTTCTTATCTCTCTCTCTCTCTCTCTCTCTCCCCCATAGATAGCTGTTTCTTTTCTATTTCTCTGTCTCTCTCCCCTACTCTATATATCTATTTGTTCCTATCTCTTTCTCTATCTCTCTCACTCTTTATATATCTGTTTCTTTTTTCTTTTTCTTTTTTTTATTAATCATTTCATCCCAAGCAAGGCAATAAAGCCACTAGGACACAAGGAGTTACTGAGTGTTAGAGAATATGAGAAAAACTACTATAAAGGAGAGAGGACAGGAAAAGAACAAGAATTAAGAAAACAGACGATAATGAATGGCATTGCATTTAAATTTTTCCTGACTTTCTTCTGCTCTTTATATATTTCTTTGTTCCTATCTGTCTCTCCCTCCTACTCCTTATACTTCTGTTTATTTGTTTGTCTGTCTGTCTGTCTCTCATTCCCACTCTTTATATATGTTTGTTCCTAACTCTCTCTCTCTATATATATATATATATATATATATATATATATATATATATATAAAATAATCCCTCCTATGCTTTATATTTCTGTAGCTTCCTGTCTCCATCCCACTCTTTTATATGTTTGTTCCTCTCTCTCTCTCTTTCTCTCACATATATATATATATATATATATATATATATATATATATATATATATATATATAAAGTTTTTAGTTACATTATTATATCAAATGAATAAACCAAACAAAAAAAAAATGACAAAATGACTTCCTCGTTAATTGCACTCAACTTTTTCCTCCAAAAAAAATATAATTTGATTCATTAACTTCAAGTTATCTGTCAAACAACTATGGAAGCCTGTTCAGAAATAAAATAGATGACTATTTTGCGCATTTGGATTTAACTTAATGATTCTAGTTAAGAATGATGATTGATGAATAGTTTGCAAACCTTAGTCATAAGTATCATCTGCTAATTGCCACCATTCATCACTCATATAGCGTTACCAAAATGGATAAGAACTCTAGAGAAAGATGTACTAATTTTCCCATCTCTTGATGATCAGTCTTGTTTGTAAAAAATAAAAACATGAGGCATAATAAAACATACAGATGTGCTAAGTAAAGTCATAAAATTTCCCATTTTAAATTTTTTTTTTCCGAAGCTGCTGATAAAAAGATTCCAGGATTTCCAAGATGGTCCAGCTATCTTCTTTGATTGTCCAGACTCCAAGTTTTGTGATGTTAAAGATTGCCACTGGGAAACTTAGAGAATATCATGGCATTGTTTAGGTGCTACAGCCAGTAAAATAACAGGGAAGTGGTCTGCTATAAACACCTCATTTTAAGGCTGGCATTAATCAATTGGCTGTAACCAATTAGTCCTTACAGTTAGTGAATTCTGGACAGTCTCTTCACAGATAAAGAAAAGATTTCAAACAATAGAAATGTGGTTCTTCAGAAGGATGCTGAGAGTACCAGGAACTGAACATGTAAGTAATGAAGAAGTTTTAAAGCAAAATGGAAGCAAAAACAACACTTAGAAACCGAAAGAGGCAGTTGAAATTTCTAGGGCACATAAAGAGGAGAGAAAATTTGAGACTCACAAGAAGGCAAAAGGACAGCAGAAAGCAGTGAGTAACCTACCTAATATGAGTGTGTAAATGGTTGGCAGACAAGGATTGGGAGAGATAATAAAATGATAATACATACGAAGAGCTACAAAAAATAGGAATTTATGGAGAGCCATGATTGCCTATATCCAGAAAGGACACAGCATATAGAAGGAAGAAAAGAAGAACCACTAATATATCCAAGAATGATCTTTGAATATTTATAACATAACTGATTGATATGAAGCTCAGTTGAACATATCTAGATAATGCTAAAACACTGATCTTGTATGTATTCCCAAGATACAGCATAAATGATACATAATATCCCAACCTAGTTAAATATATATTTTACTTTGAAGCTATGCTGAATCTCTATCTATAAAAGGCAGGGTGTGTGTGTGTGCGTGTAATGAATGCATAGCCGCAATTTTCGACAGATTTGCACCAAAATTTACATGCACATGCTCCAAGTTAGCGGAAAGGTCAAGACAGACTTTGCATTTCCCAACTCCCATTGATAGTGGAAATAATCGATTTTTTCATGCTTCTATGGCAGTTTTCATGTAGTTTGCGGCCATTTTCTACTGGCCAGAGTGAGAGCCTATAGCTGGCTGCTACAAATAGGCAGGAAGATTCTATTGGCCAGCTTAAACTCAACGTTGATTCTGATTCCGCAGAACTGGGTTGGGTGTGAAAAAGTATTTGTTGTTAACATTCCTTTTTCATTCGGTTTTTCCAGTTATGAGTCCTTTTTTAAAGCTGATCGTTTTGTGTTCATTTTATTTAGTTCTTTTTTCGTAACAGATTTAATGTTTAGTATAGAGCTTAGAAAAAATTTGCAGTGTGAGATAGGCAAGAAGTAAGGCATGTAGCAACATCAGCACAGCAAAGGGCACTCCTTTAAAGGCAAGGAAGGGCAAAAATATTTTAAGTCAAGTGATAGCGATTGCTGTATGAGTCGTATGATTTTTGAATCAAGCACAGGCAACACAGGGCCATGCTGCTAGTACACTACAAAATTTAATTAAAATTAGACAGGGGGTTCTTTAGCTCAGGTCATTTTTCTGTTTTTACAGGAAATTCAGTATTTATTTTTGATCAGTCAGTTATGTACCATGCATGATACACACTTAGGTGATCATGTATCTTTCAGAACACGACTGACGAGGCAGATTTTTTTCCCCGCAGCAGGTTGTCATTTCTTTCTGTGGTAGACCAGTTACCATCCAAGGCTATAGAACCCAGTCCGTCCTGCTATTTACACATAGCTGGGGAGAGAAGCAGATTCATACATTTCCCAAAGGTATTAGCATGTAACTGAATGTAATGGATTCTACTGGAATTCAAACTTGGCTCTCTGATTCCTCAATCCAAGCCGCTATCCATTACTCAAGTGCCCCCCCTATTTTTGATACACATTCTTATATTACTCTGCATATATAAACAAACACTTGTATATTATATTCCAACTATTATGTGTGTGAAAAATAATAAACATTCATAATACATTATAACAACATTATTAACTGAATTTAAATATCCATAACACAACATATATTTATACAATTCACTACATTAGATTAGAACTTTCTTTTATAAACAACTTCTTGAAAGGTGAAGAGGCTGTATGTGTCACATGACTTGATGTTAAATAAATAGATGCATGCTTATATGCCGTTGCATATTTTGAAATAAAAGTGAGGAAGAAACAAGTATGTAAAATAAAAAAATATACTTATGATTTTGAAAAAAAAAAAAACACCAGTTTTAAGGGTTCATGGCTACATCATATTTAAACACTAGTTCCCCATATGATCCCCAAAGTTAAGCAGCATCGAGTCAGTACATAGATGGGTGACCACTTGGGAATACCAAGTGCTGTAAGTTCAATGTGCAGGTGATGTAATGGATAATGGCTCAGAATTGTTAATTGGTGAGCCAAGTTCCAATTCCAGTCAGGTTTCTTATATTCACTTATGTGCAAATACCTTAGGAAAAGGCATGAATCCACTTCTTCTCCACCCAGCTATGAGTTAATTAGTAAGCCTGTATCACTAAAACCATTATTATCTCCAAAGAAACAATAGAATTGTGTACAAAATATTTAGATTTTGACATTAAATAACCTATAGCAGTTGATATGCTGCTAAACAAAAACAACCAACCCACGTATTTTAAGCTATTAATCCAATTTTTCATGCAGTGCATTAACTATGAAGCTCAGTAGAACAATAAACCTTCTTTTACCCTCTTTAATACAAATTAAAATGTGCAATTCATAACAAAACCATTGGTTCACAAGGGTATTTCTAAAGTTGTAGAATGTCAATGCACTTCATTGTAGTACAGCATGAGGTTTTGTTGGACCATCATTTATCTATAATCATTGGCAAAACTCGACAGGTTCGTGCAAACCTGTTCTTGGAATTTTATGAACTCAGCAAACCTCTTGCTAGCTGAAACCCAAACAAACAAACTGCTAATTTTAGATTATCTACAAATTGTAGTCCTATAATTAGTTGGGAATGTAAATTCAGGTGATTGAATAAAGATTAATACAAATTTCATGAACTGCTGAACTTGCTAGAGCCAAATACTTGAAATATTCAAGAAATAGTTATTCCTTTGAAAGCTGTGGAAGCTGAATGGCTTCAGTAAAAGTTTTCATCACAATATTCCTATTAATGATTTTCTTGACGATGTGGAAAATGTCCTGAAAAACTTTCAAAATCCTGTAATTCCTCAAAGTGTATAAAAAGCAAAAACTATTATCAATATGATTTCTATCAGTTCTTCTGAGACAGAAAGAGGTTTTTCAAGAATAAATATTATCTACTCAGGATAAAAGAAGCTGCCTTACATTGGAAAATGCAGCAAACTTGATGATAATCAATTGAATTAGTATCCCTTTAGATTTATGGGATGCCACTCCTTTGGTTAAAACATGACTTAGAAAAAAATCACAGTGCTGATGACAACAGAGTGAGGCAAAAAAAGCTGAAAACTATGGTGATAATCAAGTGGCCATTTGAAAATTTTTAAGATGAAAGATCACAAATAAAAGATTTTAAAGCATTCCTTTTAATTATTTTTCCTTTCAAAATGATAATGTGCAATGTAATAGAGATTAATTTTAGTATTTTTGAATAAATGAAAGAAAAATTTGCTTTATTCCTAAATTATATCTATATAGTAAAGTATAGACTATTAAAAAATGAGGGAAACCAGTTAACTATTGAAACCTGCTGTTGAGAGAAGCCATTCTAAAAATTTTTGTATCCCCATCACTTGTCTATCATACCTACATGTTGAATGGATGCTGTGTAATATTTAGATTTGTTTTTAACTTTGTCTTATACATCAGCAAATGGGATATATTTGAGCTCAAAATATCAACGAAATATATGAGCAGAATAGAGAAACTTGGTGAAACCATTATTTCTGGTAAGCTCCGTTGTAACGAACCCCACATCATACCCTTCATTGGTGAGATGGAAGTTCCAATTGAGCAGCTTCTTCCCACAAACTACTCCTTTATGGAACCAACACCCAAGAGTGTGCTTCCCTGATCATTAAAATCTTAACCTGTTCATGTCTCTGGTTAACTGCTATCTTCCCCACATATCAGTATAAACTGTGACTCTTACTCTGAAACACAGGCCTTGTACAGGATGAATATCATTGTTTTATATATATATATATATATATATATATACTTTACAATTGGAATTATGATACCTTTAGTAAATGACCATTTTCACTTACTAAAGGTATCATAATTCCAATTGTAAAGTAAATTTGCTCTGTTTATTGTAAATAAACATGAAGCACTCTTTTGTGAGTCAGTTTTAACATATTTCAAATTCTATGTTGTGTTAATAGGACTCACTTGGATTATACCAATGGATTACTACCTATATATATATATATATATATATATATATATATATATATATATAAAAAAACAAAGTGGAAACAAAAATTTTCTTGTGACATGTTTCATTCTTTAGGATTGCATCAAACTAAAGTAATGTTTATGATGATGTGATTTCACATGAATGAAAAAGGATAGTGAATTTCAATTTTTTAATTTTCTTCTCTAAATATGTTTGGGTATCTAGTCTAGCTGATTTCATTTGAGTTGCTTTTTCTTTTTGTTTATGATTTTATCACTTTTTGATATTAAATCTCCCCCCCCCATTGTGATAATAAAAGATCTGCCAAGAAAGATGAAATATTGAAAGAACTTGAACATAAATTTTCTGAGTATGATCTACCAATTAAAGCACTTTCTATAGATTTAATCTTAAAAAAATTCTTTCCCTTTTAATTATAGCAGCATTTTATAAATCTAAATTATGGTTAGACTCATTATGTTGAGCAACTAATAGATTCTTAAAATTGTTCTGATATAGTTTTCCAATATATATATATATATATATATATATATATATATTGCTAAACAATGAATTAATGGATTTATTTTTAATTTGACAATTTTCT
>CAHIKZ030000001.1:7385000-7650000 GCA_903632075.3 Acanthosepion pharaonis
ATATATATATATATATATATATATATATAAATATATATAAATATAAAGAAAGAACTCGTAAGATATATAATCCGGTGTTCTTATAGATATTTTTAATTTTACAAAATAGTGCTCAATGTAAATTTACAGAGCATTAATATTATAAATTAACTGATTTAAAATATGGTTTTTTTTCGCTGCACAGTTCTAACCATGTTTCAAAAATGGAAGCTAAAAGCTTCGAATTTAATTTTGTAATTAAATTAAAGACATTAGTTCCATTTCATCCTCAAGCGAATTATATATATATATATATATATATATATATATATATATATATATATATATATAAAAGCTTTTCCACTTTATCCTATCTCTACTACTGTTTCGGATACTAATACATCCTACTAACACATGGACTTTAAAAACTTTATAAAAACGTAAATAATTTGCAGTTTTAAAATAAATTTTACCACCGTTAATTGTGGTTTATGACAAGTTACGAGCGACGTCGCTAGTATAAAAATGTACTGATACAACTTTTGTACTCGTTAGGATTATAGGGTTTCGGTAGTTTATGTATAAAATACAATGAATCCACTCGACACTGCCAGGCCTCGAATAAATGACAAATTCATTATTTTTTTTTATTAAACGTCAAAAATAAGTACTTATAAGATAACGTATTGACATAAAAGTACTTAGAGAAAAAGACATAAACTCGTTATTTGAAACATTGTAGCCAAATTCAGTACTGTTATTTCATATTTTTCTAACTTTTAGAAGCATAAGAAAAAAAAAAAACTGTTTCACTAGGTTTTTGGGGGTTTTTTTTGTAACGAAGATGTGTATTTTAAAAAATGGTTTTACTACTTAAATCTAGTTTTTTATGCTACACAAATAAATTTAATCCCTTTTGGCCATCCGTAACAATCTCAATCAAAACTGAAAGTCAATGTTATTTCTTGGAAATTTTATGTTATATAAATAAATGAAAGTGAAAATACGTTTATTCGTTTGAAAGATGTTTTCTTCGCGTTGATTTAGTGAACAGTTTCTCTCTCAAACTGTTCTAGAATAAATAAAAAATAGTCTACTATTTGAAACAGGAGTTTTAAATTAAGTCAAACCAGCCTTGTTAGAGCCGTCACAGTATCACAAATTAAAATATGTCAACAACACTTATCGTAGTTTTCCAGTTGTTGCTTTTATTGAAAATGTCTTCGATATCTGGATTCTGGACGGACCTCGGTTTCAACAATGAAGTTCTTAAAGACTCGTGTCCTGATAATGAAGAAACTGTTAAACGGCAAGAAGCATCACTTCTAAAAGTTTATCGTTCAAGAACAAAAAACAAGCGTACTGCCTATGATATTATTAAAGATCTGGGAGCAACCGAGGTAGGTTTTTTTTTTTTTTTTTAAATACCGTCCCTGGTCGTATGAATGAAGAATTCGATACTTGTATTCTCTCGATTGTGTGTTGGAAAAAAAAAAGGAAAAAAAAACAGCACTGTGTTCCGCTATCCATTCCTTCCAGAAATATGGAATCTCCCACTTCTTGAAGCCGAGAACAAGTTTTAAAATAGCAAAGATAGGGTTTTAAAGAAAAAGAAACGTTTCAAAAATAATTTTTCATTTGCGAAGTCCTGATAGATAGTTTCATTTAAAATCTGACAATTAATTATCTTTTTTATCTTTTCTGTTAATTCACACTAAACAATAAAGTTACTTATCGCAAATAATTCACCCCGAGAAATTAAATTTTAAAATTTAAAGAAAGAAAAATATCTTTGATTTAAATCAAAGATATTTTTCTTTCTTTTGTATTCAATTTTTGGCACACTTTTGTTTGAAATTATAAATTTTGTTTTTACTTTGCCTCACAACTCCAACCCTCAAAATGAAAAATTACCAAAAATCAGGGAGTTATTCACATTTCGTAAGTGCGGATGGTAGGTACTTACAAGGAATTTTTACAATTAAGAAAAACAAAAAAGAAAGAAAAATATGTTTTTTGGCTTGTTTATTGGGGCGAGCGTGAATGTAGCCCCACACTTAGAAATAGCTCACCCAAGTCGTCCACATTTACAGCGATCGCAAAGGTCAACCCAACCAGAGTGCGCAATGAAAAGGAAACGATTTGAATGTTCAGATAATTCGAAATTCAGAATGATTGGATATTTATCGAAAAAGAATTCAGAAAAAAATCACTTTTTGAAAGAAATTTATAAACATCTTTGTTTAAGGTTTTTTGTCTCGTTTATATTTCTGATGATATCATTGATGATTTGTTTATATCGTTATAATGGGGCCTCACATCAGTGAGGGGGGTGCAACTGAAACCGTTGAAAGCCCCGAAACGGTGCACATTCTCTCCTGATGACCCCAGTTTAAATATAAATTCGAGAGGAACACTTCAAAATTCAGTGAAGTCATATGCCGTAGAGAAGCTAGGTGGAAGTGTCATTGGCATGAGGAGCATTACACATTCAGCTCGCTTCAGGTGAGTTTCAATTACATTCCAGTAATTTCCTTCTTCGTTTATATTTCTGATGAAAAACTGCATCAATTTTTCCAGTTGGCCTCATACTGTCGCTGACTCCTGAAGCTGAAGGCTAAATTAAGGTTGTAAAGCTAGATGTATTTATTTTAGGTTTTAGCTTCTGGTTGTAAGGGCGATCAACTTATTATCAAACATAAGCCTTTTTAAGCATTGTTTCGGTTTGTGAAACTGAAAAATTGAACAATATGTTTTTTTAATTCTCAAAATGCTTCTCTGAGATGAAGTCTTAGAAAGATTGGATAATTGAAAAATATTTGGATCATTTTAATTTTTCTCATCATTTCAAGTACAGATAATCAAATTTCGGAAAATCGAAGTACAAATAATAGAGGAAGTACTTTATTTTGAGATTTTTTTTTTAAGCATGTGTAGATTGTGTCAGGAAGAAAAGCTGGCTATTATGTTGTATCCAGAGTGAGAAAGCATGAAAGGTCTGAGATAATGGCAGCTTGTAAACATGCAAAGAAGTATTTATTAGAAAAATATGAACCTAGATGAGAGTACCAAAGTGTTATTTCTTTTCTTCCCCACTTCTTTTTTCTTCCCCCCTGTCTTCCCTCCCCTCCCAATTTTTTTTCTACTTTAACTTTACCTTTTTTACTTGTAATAATATAATATGTATAAATAATGTATAGTAAACCAATTGATCTTTTCACTGCCTGAAGAAACCATTTAGGTGGAAATGGTGGTAGCAGAAAAAGTGTATATTATTTTTAATATATATATATATATATATAATCCCAAGATTTGAATAAGCAGCTCTTAATAAAATCTGCCCAAAATTAGCCCTCTAGCATAAAAATGACAGAGCATTTGAATATTAATTCAATAACCAGATAGATAATGACTGGCCACTTCTTTAAGTTTCATGCATTTGCACACAATCTTCAGGTAGCCAGTAACTTGAAGTAATAAGATGATTACCTTATATACCACCAGACAGGTACAATTTGACAAGCAAACCAAACTCGCACACTGGGGAGGGTAGATCACCCAGCCAAGATCTAAAATGCCAAAAAAAAAAAAAAATTCAACCTGGAAAGGCTTGCCAGTATAGCAAAAAGTGCTCAATAACAAGAGAAACCGGTGTCATGGTACAGGAGCTAAAACATTAAGCCAAAAAGTGCTCAACTGGGTCAGACAACCAAATTCATGCTAAAGCATATATGATTCCAATGGAAAGAAAAAAAAACTCTTAGTATAAAGGAAATTTACATTAACCAGAAAGAGATTTATGCAGAAGCATCTCTCTTTTTTTAAATTTGGATTTTGTAATGTAACTATAACAAGAAAATAATTTCAATTTCGCCTTGAAAAATTGGAAGATGAAACATGTCAGCAAAAAACTAATATATATATATAAAAATGGATATATTAAAACATATATAACATATAATATATAAAATATTTTAGATATCAATATATATATTAATGGATATATTAAAACATATATAATATATAAAATATTTTAAATATATATATATATATATTTTTTTTTTAAATATTTTATATATTATATATATGTTACGGCAGTTTTTATATGCACAAATCCCTTTCATAAAGAAATAAAATTAAAAAAATAAATAAATCTCCATAGACACGTAAACCAGACTAGGCGAAAACATCTTCTGTTTCAAATTTAGACACCCCCACCTTACCCTGATTTGACATCTATGAAAGTAACTTTATACTGATACTTATTATTAACACCCAACACACGCCTACCCAATTTAAACAATCGCCCTGGCTGTTACCATGGAAATTTTGATTTCAATTCTGAATATACTATTAAAACACGTAAATTTCAGAAATACGTTATTCCAAAAAAAATTTTGCTTGAAGATGGAACAGAGCTTACTTTAACTCAATTTAATTCAAATAATTATATTGAAGTTTTCAGCTCCTGTTTTGAAACATGAAACCTCTTATGTCGCGAGTTGGAATCATATTTTTTTTAATTATATAATAATATATATTATATATATATATATATATATATATATATATATATAGATGAATAAAAACAAAAGAAAAACTTATCTTAGCCAACACATTTCATCCTCTGACTGACTTTAACAAAGTAAATGTAAGAATTTTCTTTTGACAGTTAAAATGGTTAAATTCATAACTTCCCATTATTTAAAATATATAATATATAAATTTATCTCAAACTAAAATAATTTAAAAAATTAATTGCATGAAAAAATTAAACATATATTTAAAAAAAAATTAACCTGATGAATATTTATGAGCGTCTCTTAAATTTAAAAATTAACATTTTTACTTTTGTTTATAAATACTTGTAAAATAAAATCCATCAGATTTTTCTTTGTATTTTATCTAGAATCTCTAAATAAATTTTTAATATATTCAAAACACAAACATTTGAAATAAGTATCATGTACTGAATTAGTTGAATATGATATTGTGAATACATTAAGACAGTATCTTTTAGATAGCAATAACTAACTGATATAATTTAAGATAGAAAAACATTGGAACAAAGTACATTCCTTTATTAAATTCATTTTTATAACTAACTTTACATCACTAAAAATACTCCAAACTTTGATTATAATAATTAATTTTATTCTATTTTTTGTAAGTAAGCCAACTTTTTTTTTTACCTGCAGATTTGACATCAAAATCTCCTTGCATCTTATACACTGATAATAAATGTCTGAATAAAAACTGAACTTTGGTTTGGAAAAATTTGGTAGAATCATCCAAGAGGGTTTATTAAAAAAGCCTTCTCTCCTCATCTAGATTCCTTTACAGCTCATAAAATACAAAATAAATATAGGTAAAACCAAAAAAGCTATAAACACAACTGGCTGTTACACCTGGCAGCTTATAAAGTCAGCTTCAACATCTTGATATTTCTATTGACAAACACTTTAAGCCTAACATATTGACTGCCAACCACAAGATAACTTGTGGTTGGTAATTTTTATAATGATGTTATCTTGCTTTTGTGGTCTTGCCAACCAGTTTACAACCAAGAATTTGTTGTTGTTTTTAATGCCAATAACTGGTACCTGATGTCTAAGTCAGAAAGGAAAAATGGTACTGGCATCTAAAAACGAATTTTTTATTTGAATAATGTATTGAAAATATGCATAAACAAAACATTTGAAAAATGAAGCTATAAATTGAGTCTTAAAATTTTTTATTGCCTCAGTTGGCTGTTATAAAGTTGGCATTTGAAGTCAGATTTAATTGACCTCTGGCAGTCAATGTGTTCATGAAGGAGAAGTGGAACAACTGGATATGGAAGAAAGATTTTGTTATTACTTGGCCTGCTGCTAAGAAAGTTGGTTCTCTGTTTCATGCTAGACAATGATTCTCGCCTCAATTTATCTTATAGATATATGAGTCTATCATTCGTCCATGCCTCGAATATTGTTGACACATGTAGTCTGGTGCTCCTACTATATATTTAGAGATTCTCGATAAAATCCAAAGAAGAATCAGCAATATTATTGGTCCTGACCTGGCACCTTGGCTTCAATCACTTTTCCACTGCCATAAAGTTGCTTCCCTGTGTCTTGTCTATAAATACTTTCATTGTAGTAGTTCAAATAAACTTTTATGGTACCTAGACTTTATGAATTTAATTTCAGTACTAGATTGGCAGTAAGGTCTCATCAATTCACCGCTGAATTGGTTCAGATGTAAGCATAAGTTCCTTGTTAATAGTTTTTTTTTCTTGCACTTCTCACTTAAGGAATTCTATTCTGGTTTCATGCTGCTTTCTAGACAAGTTTAATCTTCAAATATTCATGAGTTCCAGCACCTTACGAGGCTGGCATCCCACTCTCACCCCTTCACTGTCGAAACTCCTAAATGTAGCCGTCTCTTCTACTCTAATAGCTTCATGTCTCACACCTCTCGCCTGTGGCACTCCCTTCCCTATTCCTGTTTCCCTGTGAGCTATAATCTCCAGCTATTCAAGTGTAATGTCAATCGACATCTCCAGTTGCCTTGATCTATCCACTACCCTCATCCTTTCTTCTATCACTCCTATCTGATCTTGCTCTAAATTTTCTGTAACCCCTTGCGTCCTAATGGATTCCTGCCTTGCTTGGGGTGAAATGCTTAAAAAAAAAAAATGCCATGTCAATCGTTATTTACGGCCTACCTGATTATGTTTCTATTTTTCTCACTTCTCAATAATGCTTCTGTTTTCTAACCCTTTCACACACAGTATCCTCTTGTGTATTAGTGTCTTTACTGCCTTACTTGGTCTGATTTCAATAAAAAAAAAATTGACTATTAGTAGACAAAGGAAAGAGTGTCCATGAAGAATTTTTGGCAAAAAAAGAATTGATATAGCAATTAAAACATTTAAGAAATGTATCAGAACCACAATGGATGGAATAAAAGACGACATTCTCTTTCATCCTGATATTGGATCCATTGATGAAATATCTGAATCCTTTCCAAGTGATATTGAAAGCAATATAAGTATTTTTTAGGTCTTGAGCCAAATTAAAAACAGTAAACCTTTTTTTTTTGATTCATGGTGTTTTCCAGGGCAGTGGAGTCAGAATACAAAACCTTTCACTCCGACTCCGTTATTTTTGGCACCTCTGACTCCTCTTTATGTAATTAGGTGATTATGGACTACAAATCTCATAAAGCCTATGTATACACTCCTAACTTTAGTAGGCCTATATCATTATAATGGGTTTATATCAACGAATAAAGATATTGTGGCTTTTATATCATACCTATTCATTGTTCAATATTTTCTAACAGAATTAAAGACAAAATCTTTGAAAGAATATAGAAGAAACAAAAATAAAAATTCTATAATGTAAGATATTTTTACATATATAGTTTTGAAAATATTTTTTTAATAATTTTTTTTTTTCATATATAGTTTTGCAAATATTTCTTTTTACTGTTTTTTTTTACATATATAGTTTTGCAAATACAAAATAATTACAAAAAATAAAATAAATGACTTTAAAAAAGAAGTTGAGATGAATTTTTACTTTACAGTGTATAAAGGCATTGGTTAGATCCAGTGACAGGACCCAAAGAGTGTGAGTTCAATACCCGAAGGCAGTGGAGAACTTTCAGAGGGAAATTAACAGGAGATAACTGATAAATGACATCCATCAAACATGACACATGGAACTAGAACAGTCTACCCCAGTGGGCGAAATAAAGGGTTAAGTTCGACATTCCAACCAAGAAGAAGGCCAGAGCGTACAACGGCCGAAACGTTGTAATAAATATGGCAACAAAGATGAGGACAATAGTCTGAATAATGTAAATAATGTAGATAATACCTCATCTCAGAAATATAGACAGATATTTAAAAAAGAAGTTGAGATGAATTTCAAAGTTGTATCTAAAGTTGAGGGAATAGTAAATATACAGTAGAAGAAATAATAAAAATAAAAATTCTATAATGTAAGACCTTTTACATAAAGTTTAAATTCAACTGCCGTCGGAGTTGGTATAATTTTCCCGACTCCAGTGACCCCTTAATTGCTTCCGACTCCCACTCCACAGCCCTGGTATTTTCATATTTGGATGTTTTGAGCTTTTTTTTTATTTAGAACAATATATACTAATTTTTAAAGTCAGTATGTAAATGAGTGACCACTTAGAAATACTAGGTGCTGTAAACTTGGATGTGCAGGTGGTGTAATAGATAATGGCTCAGAATTGGAAATTAGAGAGCAGTGTTCTAATTCCAGTCAGGTTTGTTATGTTCCCTCATTCACAAATACTCTTGGGCAAGGTATGAATCCATCCTCTTCTACCCCCAGCTATGAGTTAATTAGTCGGGCTTGTATCAGTAAATCATTATCTCCCCAAAATATTTTCAATCTAAAAATACTTTCTGCCTTTAAATAGCCTGCAAAGGTTGATAAGTCATAAAAATGAAATCAATCAATCATTATGGTTTTCACAATAAATCCCTGAGATAATCAAAATGGTAGATATGACAATTTCTTTCCAGCACAGGCTATTTTAAAAGATAATTCTGTAGAGCCTAAACAAATCCAAGATTTTTAAGTTTTAAAAATGATATATTTTAAATTTTTAAAATAACATATTTTTTTTTAAAGATGACTTTTTTAAAAGTTTAATATCATTTAGATCAGAGTTTCTCAAGCCTTTTAAGCAACAGCACACTTAGGAGCAAATGAAAATATCACAGCACACTTAGCAAAATTTTTAAATGGCATACAAAACATATAAAACCATACATTTAAAAATAAAATACACACACAAATATGAACTTGCTTTATTTCAATGTTTCTATTCAACTATTTTTTTCAGCTTATTTAGTGTTAAACTTGTGCCTGGTGTATTTTCACGATTTCTTCAATGTTTGGTTAAATATGCAATAAGCAGATCCTCTTCTTCAGTTGAGTGTAGTCTTTCTCACTTCTTATTTTTTATGTTATTTAGTGGCACATTTAAGAGGATCATGCAGCACAGTGGTTTATGGCCTCATCGACTCTAAATTTGGCAGTTCTTGGAAATGATTTTTATTTTTTGTTGTTTTTTTACATCCTGTAAAAGATTATATTTCAACTTCTGTTACTACTTGCACCCCTGAAGATGACTGCCAAAAGAAGATGGAAAGTACTTGGGAAATCAAAGTGATTTTTCACAGTTATAGCGCATTCCTTGCATCATTTGTAATACACGGAAGGTTATTCATGAGTATGAGTAGGTTATGCTAAATTAAAAATAGGCAGATATAATGTCTGTAATTTATTTAATCAGTCATGCTTAAAGAGAATTTGATGCCTAAATACACAAATATATATACACACATATATACATAAATACATATATATATTATATATATATATATATATATATATATATATATATATATATATATATAGATAGATAGATAGATAGATAACTAGACTCGTTTTTGAAAAAACCCTCGAATTTTCCCTGACGATCTGTTTAGGTGAAACCTAGGTAGGTTTGTCTGGTTCACTAGGTGTGTATATATATATATATATATATATATATATATATTACATAATATATATATTATACATGTAATAAATATTTTCCAATGCAGGCCATTTTAAAAGATAATTCTGTAACAGTTTAAAACACTTGACCACAGATATTTTTTATCATTAATGAACTATGAGTCAGTGCTAAATTTAGACATAAGTTAAATAACCTACAAATACTAACCTAAAAAAAATGAAAAATTTTCAGGTTTTAAAATGGGAATTTTTTTTTAAAAGCTGACTAAGTTTAATAATGTTTTGAGTCCCACCAACTCTAAATTTGTCAGTGCTTGCAAATGATCACAGTAATACATATTTTCTAACCTAAACTATTTTTAAAAGACAATTCTTTTATATCGTTTTTCTAAACAGGCCATATTTTTCAAACAAATGTTATTTTAAAAGTTAATTATATAATAAATATTTTTTTCTAATTTCATTCATTTTAATGGAAACAATACTTTACTGTGTAATTTTTTTTTTAATAAAGCTCTTTTTGAAAAGTAATTTTATATTTACACTATTTATATAGCTCAGACTGTTGTCCTCATCTTTATTGTCATATTCATGATGTTTTGGCCTTCTTCAGGTGGTATACAATGGAATTCCAAACCAAGGTAGATTGTTCTAGTTCCACATGCCATGCCTTCTCTGGATATCTCAGTTTCAGTTATTTCCCTTTAGTAACTCAACTCTCCAAGATTTTGTTCCCCTGTGCTTGTGTCTAGATGAACAAAACTTACAACTCTTTGGGTCAAGTCATCAGATTACTTCAACCAACCACTGAGCCATGTTTCCTTGGGTAATTTTATAAGAAATAATTTCTTGCAATATATGTCATTTTCAAAAATAATTATATTTTTAAATAAATCTGTTGGGAATAAGCATTGTTTAAATTTTATCATTAAAATCGCCTCCAAAGTAGTTTTTCATTTTGACAATGCATCTAAAATAACATTTTATTTGTTTTGAAATTCTTTTCTTTGCAGTTTCTGAAGATTGCATCAACTCTTCACCTTGACAGCATTCTTAAGAATCCAAATGCAAATGTTACTGTTTTTGTCCCGAGCAATGATGCCATGCTGGTAATTTCTCCAAGTATGTGTTCAAACTTAACAAGTATGAATATGATAATGCGTTTCCACCTTGGTAAGAACATTCTTTTCAATTTTCAGACTTGAACTTTGACTTCTCATTTAGTTGTCATGTATTGAATACCTTTGAACTTTGGTGATCCTGTGGTTTTACAAATAGATAAGGAATAAAATCATAAAGTTAAAACCGATATACTGTTAATTCAAAAATATCTGGATAGCCTACTGTACTACTCGGATGTTGTTTGCTCTATCTCCATGGAGTTCAAGTACACTCTGCCCAGCCCAGGGATTGAACTCACAAATACTATGTTACCATATTCATTAACTAATGCTTTAATACACTAGGCTACTGTCTCAGGACATTGGAATGAGAATCTTCTCCCCCACCCACACCTCATAGAATAAATAAAGGATTCAATTCAGAATTCCCTGTAGGTTACTCCAACATAGGTTACCTGATGAAAGGCAGAGAGCACAATAGTCAAAACGTTGAGATAGCAACAACAAAGATGATAAAAATGTAAATAATGATAACTCCTCATCCCAGAAATTCAGACAGAAATTGACAAAGTTTAGTTTGGTTTAAATTAAAACCAATTCATTAATTTGATAAAGTATAAACCCAAAATGTTTTTTAATGTAATAATTCTTAAGGTATCTTTCTATCTTTCAGAAATTAAGTATTGTAATTGTTTACACTATTTACATTGTTTAAACTGTTGTCCTCATCTTTGTTGCCATATTCACAATGTTTTGATCGTTGTACACTCCAGCTTTCTTTAGATGATAGGAATTTTGAATCAAACCCTTTATTTTGTCCACCAGGATAGATTGTTCTAGTTCCATGTGCCATGCCTCTTCCTGATATTTCAGTATCAGTTATCTCCCTTTTACCTGAACTCTGCAAGTTTTTGTTCACTTCTGCTGTAGCCAGGTATTGAACTCACAACTCTTCAACCAATGCTTTTATCCACTGGGAAAATGACTTGGCCCACAGAGTTTTCTGTTAATTCACCCAAAAATATTAATTCATCCCAAAATAAAAAGAAATTATATTTACTAAAATTCACACCAAATTCTCTCAGAGCGAGGCCTTCCATTGCACTTCGGTTGGGTTGACCTTTGCAATTACCCCTAATGTGGGGGACTCGGGTGTGCTATTTTTAGATGTGGGGTCTACATCTGCGCTCGGTAAAATTTATAATTTCAAAAGAGAACCAAAAATTTAATAAAAAAAACAAACTTTGATTTAAAATTTATAATTTCAAAAGAGTGCTAAAAAATTAATAAAAAAAACAAACATGAATTAATATTTGCAGTAAGTAACTTTACATTATTTAACAGAAATTCTCCAACATGAAAAATATTTAACCATTTTCAAAACTGAAATCGAAAAGTGTAGGTTAAAAAAATAAAAATACAAGCACATTTTTAATTACGAACTTTAATTTTAAATAATATCTCATGAAATAGTTTTTTTTTGTTTTTTTTTTTTGTTTTTTTTTGTTTTAAATTGGTTCCTCAACTTTTGCAAATTTTGATCAGGTCAGTGTGTGTGTAAACGAAAGTATGAGAGGGGGAATTTATTAGACAAAGAGTTGGTAGAATTATTAACTGAAATTCAATGAAGTCGCTTTTTTACACGGGGTAGATTTTTCTGAGTTTAGAGTTATTTCCCTTGTTCATTGTTGATCATTTATCGCGCAATTCCCTAAAACAATAAATAAGATGCGAGCCTTTTTGCTGTTAATCTTGACGTTCTTCTTAACTGATTCTAAACTGAGGAACGAGAGTTACTTCCCTTGGATTACAAAATTGTCGAACGGTTGATGTTATAAATTTCGAACGAAAAAATAAACAGTTTGAGTGAATAGTTTGTTCTTTAAATACCTGCATTTTTCTCTTAGTTTATGTGAGTGATTCAGTTAATACATCTGACTGAACTGGTACACTGACTTACCTAACCTACACATATCTAATATACAGTACATCCGATTTTATTTTAGCGAGCCTGGTAGTGTACTTTCACTTGTGAAAGTACTGCAAACGAAAAACAGACATGTCTGTCTATATTTCTGAGATGAGATATTGTAATTAAACTATTTACATTATTATTTATTTATTTATAAATGGTTCAGTTCGAAATTCCAATCACCTAAAGAAAGCTCTAGTGTACAACACAGCTGAAATGTGAATATGGCAAAAAAGATGAGGACAACAGTCCCAACAGTGAAATGTAAATTAAATAACAAACATGTCTTGCAGTTTTTTCTTGTCTTTCTCACAGCGTTATATCATTCAAATGATTTATCTATTTAAAACGTAAGCAGCAATGTAAATAAATACATTTTTAATTCATAAAGACAATTAAAAGCTTTTCTAATGTCTTTTTGATTGCATGTTTTATTTTACGATTCAGAGCATATTTTCTGTAAATGAATAATAACTGTTTGAAAAAAAAAGTTGATGATTTCTCCAAGGATTCCTGCTTTTAACTAATATAGAGATTTTCCAAGCGTAGCTTAGATGTGGCACAAAGCCGAAAGTATGGGGCATCCAGTGAGGAACGAACTGACTACTCAGTCGTAATTGTTCTAGCAAGACAAGCTTTCTAACCATTACAGTACCGAAAGCGGCACAAAAATAATTTCTCAAAATTTCATTAAGTTAGGTGGATAACAGATGTAAAAAAAAAAAAAATTTCTACCAAGATTTTCTATAAAAAAAATTCTAAAATAATTTTATTCATTTGTGAATAAGACCTGAAAGTTCCATTAGAATCTGACAATTATTTGATGTTTGCAAGAATTTCCAAATCAATGTGTTTTTTGCCTGAAAACAGGTGTTAAATTTCCTAATAGTAATCTTCACTGATGCAAAAAAAAAAGATTTTTAACCAAAATTTCAAATATGCTAGAAAGGGTTAAAAAATTTAATAAAATAATCAAAAAAATACTTTGGTCTTTCCACTTAATAATGACATAAACATTTGGGGTATTTTTTCATCATGATATGCTCTTTTCTTAGCAAAAAGTGGAAGTACCTATTTTTAATGGAAAAAAATATTTTTTATAAATACTACTTTTAAAAAATATTGACACTGCAAAAATACTCATCTGCCAGGATTCAAATTAAAAGTCTTTTAAAATACTTTTTTGGAAAATAATTACTTAAAAATAAGAAAAATAGTTTTAAATAAAATTTAAATACATTTGTTGTGTAAGTAATTTTTTTATACCATTAAAAATGCTGTTCTTATTTTAAGAAGTTGTAGCAGTTACAAAAAAAATAAAGAAACAAAAGTAAAATAAAATAAACAAAAATAAATAAAATTTCCTATTAACAATAAAGGCCTTAATCATCTTACGTCATACCAAGAATTAAAAAAAAAGGCTCTTCTTCTTTTGATCATGTACTTTTGCTGGGATCAAATGTCAGCATATGACTCCATGAAGCGGTGAATCTGAATATGAAGTTAAGATATTCATGTTCAGATTAGCATATCATTGTTTTCTCCTAATTTAGCATAGCGATATTTCACTTTCACTATTGCATAGTTATAGCATTGTTGTCTGGCTGTGCTTGCTCATACCATGGACCAAACATATGAGCAATGATGAAGTTTTAGAGAAAATGACAACAAAAAAGAAACTTATACTTAACATTAGAAAAAGATAGTTGAAATTTCTTGGGCACATAATGAGGAAAGAGAGCTTGGAGAATTTGATACTTACAGGATAGATTGAAGGTAAAAGGGACAGAGGAAAACAACATATAACCTACCTGGAGATGGACTAAATGCAAGGTGGAATAATTTTTAGGAGCCATAACCAAAACATAAAATTTACTAAGAGATACAATGGACAAGAAATTGTGGAGAGCCATCACTGCCAATATCCTGACATGACACACAGAAGTAGAAATATTATAGGAATCTTTTCAGTGTATTTATAGAAGAATATTGTAGGAATCATTTCAGTGTATTTATAGAATAAGTGCAATATTTTTAAGTTGTTCATAGCAATTATTTCTTTCTTCTGATGAAAGTCCAGTGATTTATGTAACAATATGGAAAGAGTCTGTATGTCTTTATTACAAATGGAAAAGACTAAAACTAGGTTTCTCTCATGACTACAAGCAATTACATGCAAGTAGCAGAGATAAACACTGGTTTAGGTGAAGCTAAGAGTCTGCATACTCATCATTTTACAGTTGAAATGGCTAGATGTAACTAAGTTCTATTGTAATAGTAAAATGATGAGTATTGTTTAAGATAAAATATATCTGAATATTTTATCTTACTTTTTCTTATGCATTTTGAACATATCCACTATGAATGATCGTTCCTTATTGTTGCATACTATAATAATACTAATAGAAAAAGTACATGAACTTTCTACTAATGCCCTCCAAAATAGTACTTAATTTATTTATAGTACTAATTTTATGGAATTATAATAATTCTATTTTATCTGTAGCAATGATTTCATTAAATTATAACCATCGAAAATTGAATATTAAAATTTGCTCATGTGATTTTTAGGTAAAAAAAAAGACAACAAAAATTAATCAGCTTTTTTCAAAAGTAAATGATGAGAACGAGTTGCCAATTTAGTACTATGCTTAAATTCATGACATTGTGATATAAAAGATGAGGGTAATACTTATTTTGAATAATACAAAAATCTGGTACATGGTAAAAAGGGGGATGGGGGGAAGGTTAGTCTGTCTTATCTTAAACTTAGCTAGCCACAATTACTGACCCAAACATACCACAGTATTCCTTACACCAAAATGACACATTCTTACTTACCATTCTTACTACAGCCACCATAATACCTTAAAGTCTCTATGTAGTCCTAACTAGTTCCCATATGTACAGTTTGTCTGTGTGTGGGGCAGTGGAATAAAAATAACAGCATTAAAGAGGAAAGTTCATTAGAACGATTATCATGAAAATATTTATAGAAAAGAGACTAGGGAGTTACATTACAGTAGTGGGAAAGTGACTGAAGCTGAGATGCTAGCTCAGGACCAATAACATTACAGATTCTTTGGATTTTGCCAAGAATCTTGAGATATGTAGACTTTTTATTTTATTGTTGAATCTGACAAGAAATACATACAAGTCAGCATACAAGTCAAATTTTCAAGCCTTAAACAACTTTCCAAAACTAGAGGCTGACTTATATTGCAGGTATAAAATGCAAACCCTTACCACTGAATTGTAAGCAAGTGGGACAGCACTCCTAACAATTACTGTACACCAAAATAACATGATACATGACACTTTTTTACTTATCAAGTCACTACACTACACCCTTCCTTTGACCCCAGTTTGGGATGTTAACTATTTACCCTAACAGGTGCTACCACCCCGGGTCAGGGTGGACCTGGGAACATCAGCAATTAAGAGGTGGTTCCACGCTCCACAAAACCTCCTGATCAGAGGCCTTGCTGTTGGACATAGTTTATTGTCTTACCCAGGACACAGATGTAGTTTATCGTCATACCCAGGATGGTTCTCATTGATGAAATACCTCTCTATGTGAGGGACCTATGTCCTGTCATAGGTTCAAGCACTTTAGAATGTGAAAATGACAGTGAGTCTACCTTCCAGAGTGCAAGGATGATCAATATCAGAGATGCACTCTGTGATCCCCATGAACTTGCTAGTGGACACTTCAATGTGTGACATCCTAAGACACTGAAAGTGTTAATAGATAGCCTGATAGATATACTGAGATGATGATGGATAAGTCAGAAGATAGCTCAATAGCCATACCAAAAACTATGTGACCAGATTTTGTAAATTCAAAGTAAGATAAGGCTGGAACATTTGACTTATTTTCTCACAGAGAAAAGGAAAACTGATATTTTTTTTTTTACTTTATTTTATCAGTTGTCAACAGAAAAGAATGAATTTGCCAAAGCTGATAGTGAATTGTCCACAGGTTATGAGAAAATTGGTCATGAGAAAAAACAAAGGATTGTTTTTGAGAAAGAGTATATATTTCCTCAGAGGTGATAAGAGATGAAAAGGTCAAATGGTAAATTTCAAACTTGGCTGAATTGTGAGAATGCATCTTCCAGTCATCCAGGAAACCCAATACAAATACTAGATAACAGGTCAATGGAGTTATGATCGATGACAAGTTAAGACACACCCAAAGAAATTGAAATACAAAAAAAAATGTCATGAAAATGAATAAAAACCAGATGCCATGATGCCAGGCTGACTGTAGCAAAGATGGAGAATGGAGTGAGGAGGAGAAAGTTAATTCTTCCCAACCATAAAGTATTCCACAAGAGAAAATGCTAAGGAGAAATAGAAGTGTCTCCACCCACCAAAGGGTGGAGGTACCAATATAAGACATTAATTGAAGGGAGGTTCAGAGTAATAGTTTCAGGTAGATGGAAGAAGGAATGGTTTCTGCCAATCAGAAACGCTGGTGGGAGACATAACTTTAAGTCAGTGGGAATAGTTAGGAGGAACTGAGCCTGTGCCCTCTACTTATCTAGACTTAATTATAATGAAAAAAGGTGTCATGAAATATTTGAATGAGGGAAGGGTCGAGTGAATTTGCACATCAAGATATGCCTGCATGAAGAACCTATAATCTTGTATAGGGAGAAAAACTTATATTACCAGCTCTGTATAAGGAATGTCACATAAAATTTTCTTTTTTTTTTTTTTTTAAACTTATCTTGTGACTTGTGCTTCTTACTTGTCCAGTTCAGACTTGTTCAATGATTCCCCATCAACAATTGACTCTTGCAATCCTTATGATCTAAATTAAATACAACATAGGATAGGGCAAGGCTTGAGTTAAAGTGATTGATATCAATCGCAGACACTGGACAGAAAGACTGGATGGGCTCATGGAGGGGCGCAACGTCATATGTAGACAAGTCATCTAGAGAGGAAGCTGCAAACATACCAGTATAAAAGAGCTTACAATGGAAGAGACCAGCTCCAGGTTGCCATATATGTGATCAGGGGGAGTGTAGTAGAAACAAAATGCAGATGAAGCTACTAACCATTACTGATAATGGTACCTGCCCCAGTCATTCAAAGAGACACCATTTAGTGTGCTGTCTCTGCAGAAAGAAAGCAAATAGCTGCTTTGCTAGAACAGAGCTGGTTAAAACCCCAGTATGTTTGGTTATGAAGAAAGTGTCTACCAGTTTCCCCATGAAATAGTTGGGACAGTAAGCAGTTTTTGCTATACAAATGATTTCTTTTGTTAGCCAACTGCTAAAATTTTAGTCTCCATAAAAGCTGGAACATTTTCCAGGTGAACTCAGACTAGCAGCATGCTGTGATTGCCATGCGTTAACAAGGATTTCTGTCTATGTTACCCAGCATCCTTTGAAATTCGTTCATCCTTGTTTCCAGTGTCTTGGCTGCATTTGTCCCATACACATGGTGTTCCCATGTGGAAATCTTGTTTGTGGCCTGATCGTCATGATCCAGTGTTCAGCTCCTTTAGCATTTGATTCTGATGCTGTTGATTATTCTGTCCCTCTTCATTGGCAGATACCCAACCAATAAAAAGAAAATTCATCACTTCTTACATTGATTCACAATGGTGGTTGAAGCAAACATAAATCAGGGTTGTCTCCCCTTCTCCACCTTGAGCTGTATAATTTCAGACAGTCAATTATGTGCCATGTGTGATACACATTTAGGCGATCATGTATCTTTCAATACATGACTGACGAGGCAGATTTTTTTCCTGCAGTAGGCTGCCATTTCTTTCTGTGGTAGACCAGTTGCCATCCAAGGCTATAGAACCTGGTCTGCCCTACTATTTACCCATCACTGGGGAGAGAAGAAGAGGATTCATACCTTTCCCAAGGGTATTAGCATGTTAGTGAATGTAATGGATTCAACTGTAATTTGAATTCAGGTCTCCAATTCTTCAATCCAAGCTTCTATACATTACTCCACTGTGCCATATTAAGTAATTTGATAATTTAGTAAATGTTTAAAAATTTATGGATAAAAAATTGTTCTCATATTTATTTCTTTATAAATTGGTAAATGATAAATATTGCATTGCATTAGTTCTAATTGTATTTTTAGAAAGTTGTAAACATAAAATTTTTCTTGCAAATAAACAATCTAATAATGTTTAATATTTTTGTTGTAAATTCTCTAGAGCAAAAACAAATGTTTCATTGTTTTATTCCAATTCTAATCATTGCTTTTTAAAACAATAACTATGCCGAGGAGTGAAGGTAGCTAAAAATCTTGAGGGTGACTTGTTCGTTGATTGCTTGGGTGATTTTGTTTAGCAGCATATCAACCTCTATAGGTTATTTAAGGTTGAAATGTAAATATTTTAAACACAATTGTATGCCTAGACCTACAGATAAAATATATTGTTGATAATTTTAATATAAATAGGTGATGATGGTAATTTTGCTATAAATATTTAATTTTGGTATTTTTACTATAAATACTTATTTTTGGTAATTTTTACTATAAATACTTATTTTTGGTAATTTTTCTATAAATATTTATTTTTGGTAATTTTTCTATAAATATTTATTTTTGGTAATTTTCTATAAATATTTATTTTAGTAATTTTCTATAAATATTTATTTTTGGTATTTTTACTATAAATATTTATTTTTGGTAATTTTACTATAAATACTTATTTTTGGTAATTTTCTATAAATACTTATTTTTGGTAATTTTCTATAAATATTTATTTTAGTAATTTTCTATAAATATTTACTTTTTGGTATTTTTACTATAAATATTTATTTTTGGTAATTTTACTATAAATACTTATTTTTGGTAATTTTCTATAAATATTTATTTTTGGTAATTTTGCTATAAATATTTTATTTTTGGTAATTTTACTATAAATATGCATTTTTGGAAATTTTTTTATACAAAAATGTATTGCTGGTATTTTTACTCTAAAAATGTATTTTTATACTTTCATAGTATAATTTCTTTTGTTTCGATGTTCACTATTTGCCAATAGCTAGGACCCTATCAGGTGCTACCACCCCATCTCAAGCTGGACCTGGGAACAACAGCAATTAAGAGGTGGTTACATGCTCCTCAAAACCTACAATCTCTCAATCAGAGGCCTTGACGCCAGATGTAATTTATAATCATAGCCAGAACTAAGGTCAAAAGTGTACACCACAATTTAATGTACCTGAGTAATGAAATTTTATTGTTGTTTCTTTTGTCTTTGTTTGCAGCAAAAGGATTAATACACAGTTCTGATATTAGAGAGAATGGAATGCTGGTCACACTTGCCAAATGGGGTCAGGCTACTGCCAAATATCATCTGAACATTAAAACTAATATCTACAAAAGTAATCATTCCAAAGTAAGTTATTTTTGCTTATTAATTTTCCTGTTTTTATACCTGTACCAGTTTGGTAAGTACTTCACTCCTCCTGCTAGCCTCTACCTTTACAAGAGCCAGATCAGGCTGAAAATGGATTACTGCTGCCATATATGGGCAAGATTTATATTTCCACTCTCAACAGAATCCAAAAGCATCTCCGCATCTGCATCCTTGTAGGCGACAAATTATTTTCCACCCTACAACTGCTCTCTCACAGACACAACATTGCAAGCCTCTCACTGCTTTATCGCTGTTTCCATGGAGAGTGTTCAGATGAACTACACTCATTAGTTCCACAAGTCCTAATCTTCACACTTAAGACCCACCATGACATGCACATTGTAGCAAACTAGCCTCATTCCCTTCATATTCCTCTGGTGAGATGTAAGTTCCAGTTGAGCAGCTTCTACCCACAAACCACTGATTGCTTCCCTGATCACTACAATCTTAACCTGTTTAAGTCTAGGGTTAACTGTTATCTTCCACACATATCTGCATAAATTATGCCTCTTACTCTGTAACCCTCTATCTTGAGTATCTCCCAGGCCTTGTTAAAAAAAAAAAGTCACTCTGTTGATGATCAACTGGCATGCACTTTATGCTTTTGACATAATTTTGACATTTGGATGTTCTTGCTCCTAATTGTCTCTGCTTTTGTTAATGCAATAACAGCCTTATCAACCTTGAAAAGAAAAATGGATCCATGTGTCAAAAATCTTTGATAATACCTGACTACTTATTTTTAAGCCCTCACACATCTGTTAACCAGTCCTTGATGCAGACACCTGATCAGGTACCTGATCAGGCACATTGGTGTTTGTTCAGCACCTACCAAGCCCATCAGTGTAACCACAACTATGCTGAACTGAGCTTAGTTTCAGTTTAAAGAAAAGAGTATATCATCTGGTGTGATCAGCAGTTTGGAAAAAGAGCAGTCTACTCATTCATGATGACTTGTGACTAGCAGAATCGTCGGCAGGCTCCAAACAGTTCTATCTACAGAATTTCACTCACAATGCTTGGGTAAAACCATGGTGTCGTTTTCAGGCACTCTACCCAGAATGATAAAATGAAGAAATCCCCTTTCTAACAAATCAACTACAGTGAGATTTCAAACCAGGGTTGGTAAACATACATTCTAACTACTTAACCACATAAACGTCAATAGATTAGCTTTAATCCTGAGTAAAGTGTACAAATATCTCACACTTCTTAATATAACCTTTTCACTTCAAAAATTTATTTATCTACGTTTCTTAAAATGTATTTTCTTTAACCTTTTGAACCCTGACCACTGATGAGAATGGTATATGTGTTAAATAATAGTTTCAGACTATTATTTTTGGTGGCAGTGTATTTTGGTTCAGACCTTATGAGGCTGACCTTTAAGGTCTGATGGTAGACAAAATAGGATTTTGATTGGCTGAGCTGAACGTGGGAATGTTAGAAAGATAGAAAGTGATTTCAAGGAGTTATGTTTTTGCACATCATGCACAACAGACGTGGTTATTTTGTGTCTTGGGGAACTTGTTCCCCAATGCGGAGTGATAGAGTGACCCCCCTGGCTAGTCAAAAATTACACATTGACATGTTTAATAAAATAGATAAATTTTCAAATTCTGCTTTGTTGATGTCTATTTCATCTCCGGTCTCCAAAAACATTTTGACACACAACTGAGAGAAGACGGCCAAGAGAGAAGAATGCAGCTTTGTTGTGGAATTGACCCTGTCAGCCAAAAGACCTCCCCAGAACAAGGGCGCTGTACAACATATGCACTTTCACACAGTGGCCTGTATATCAGCCACTTGGTTTTCAAAGGGTTAATCTACTAATCCTGTTATATTTTTATATGGCTGCAAAGATAAGCTGATAATACAATATTTTCAAGCTGTTTATTGCAAAGCAAATTTTATCGACTTACACAACATGAATTATGATAACTAAAAAAATAGAGTGACTGAATGAATCTATTTGGTTGAGTCAAAAGTAATTTCCATTTTGGGGGCAGCAAATTTAAGGACTACTGTATCACCCTAACTAATAATCACACATGGAATTTTTTTTTTTTTTTTACAGTGAGGTTCACCTTGTACAAGGCCCGGCAGGCACTCAAGGTAGAGGCTTACGGTAAAAGGTAGTTTATGTGGATAGGACGGGAAAATAACAATTAACCTGAGACTTTAACAGGTTAAGATTGTTGTCATTGGGGAAATATCCTCTTGGGAGTTAGTTCCATAGAGCAGTGGTTTGCATGAAGAAGCTATTTGAATGGAACTTACTTCTCACCAATGGAAGATGGAGGGAATGTGGGTGGTTTGCAACCATGTTGGCAGCATGTCAGATCCTGTCTGTGAAGGGTCTAACTGGCAGAACCAAGGAATGCAGTTCCTTCAAGAACTTTCCATTGAAGTAGCAATAGATCAGCAAGAGGCTTACCACATCCCACCTGTGAGAGAAAGGTCGGAGGGTAGAAAATAATTTTGTCAGCTACAAGGACTCTGAGAAGCTTTTGGACTCTATTACAACTTGAAAGTGAGGACTGGGTAGTTTCTACCTAAATATTACAACCGTACTCAATTTTAGGCCCGATCTGGCTCTCGTAACGGTAGAGGATAGTACAAGGAGTTAGGTACTTACTGGAGCAGTACAGAGAACTGACCATTTTTCTTGCATTTAAGAATAAATATAAGTGCATTAAAAAGATGATGCCAAAATGCAAATTGCCAATTGAAAATATCAAAATCAAACAAGTACAAAAATTTAAATATCGGAAGTGCTACACAGAATTAGAAAAAGACACCTGTTATTCTTTGGATACATAAATAGGAAAGAAAGCTTGGAAAACTTAACACTCACAGGGAATATAGTGGGCAAGAAAAATAGGAGAAAGCAGCAAGTGTGGTGAACAGTCATGTCGAAGCAAGTGAGCCAGGGTGGCTTGCATCTGGGGCAAAGGAAAATAAGTGTCTTACCTAAACATGTGGCAAGTGGCATTGGCATTTTCCTCCTTGAAAATGGCATTACACTCTTGTCTAACGATTCCAGCAGTATGTGCTATAACGTTTGTTTTTTTTTGTACAGTTTGGCATGGTTCGACCAATAGCAAATCGTGTGCTGACTGAACAAAGTGGAGGGGGCTATTTGCCTGGGTAACTGAGAAAAAAAACAAAGGACGCTGATTGGCTGCTTGGCCGTGGTGTTGGCCTGATAAAAGAGGGCTGAAGCAGTGAGAAGGCAGAATGGTCTTATGTTGGTGAAATGTGCAGAACTCAAGAATGGCAGATTGAACAAGCGGTATCTTGTATTGTACAAATGATGTCTGAGGAATAGAGACATATTTAACTACAGTGAGCTACATAGCTGATAAGCTTGTGTTAATGGATGGCAGAACTGGCGCTAGAACCTTAAAAAAGGGAGAAAAACTACTAAAAGACACAGGAGATAGAAAGTAGTGGAGGGCCATGATTGACTATGACCTAAATTTGGAGAACATAGCTTAAATTAGCACAACTCTTTGCATGTTATTTTTTAGAAAATATTTTTAGATTGTAAGAATATGTTTTGGAGATAATAATGGTTTAATGATACAAATCTTACTAATTAACCCATAGTTGGGAGGAGAAGAGGTGGAGTCATACCTTTCCCAAGGGTATTTTGTATGTAAGTGAATATAACAAATCCAACAGGAATTGGAACTCAGCTCTCCGATTAATAATTCTGAGCTGTTATCCATTACACCACCTGCTCATGCAAGCTAACAGCACTTGTTATTCCCAAATGGTCACCCATCTAGGTACTGACCAGGCTCAATATTGCTTAACTTCAGTGATTGTATGGGAACCAATGTTTCAACATCACAGAACAAAGCTGATTGCATGAAGAATAACACAGGAAAAAAAAATTTAGAACTTGGTCAGTCTGTTCTATACCAGTCACCATATTCACCTACCATTTGCACCAAATAATTCTTACCTTTTCTGATTGCTGGCACATGTATGTCTCAAAAATATTAAGCCCAAGTCACATTGGCTTACTCCAGGCAGTACCTCTCCTTTGGAAGGGGGCTGGGTTTATTGCCCAGCATCCCCAAAAGTCATCCTCTTTCTGATTTTAAGTAGAAGGCTTCTTTTTGATTCTATTTTCCTTAAATAGTTGCTTATAGGCTCTGTCCATAGCATTCTCAGCATCTTTCTACAAAACCATATCTCTGTTGCGTCAAGTCTCCTCTTCATATGTGAGGAAATTGTCCAACTGTGGAAACTTTCTGTTGATTCTCTACCCTTTTGCTACTATGCTTATTTCGATGTTTCCCACTTTCAGATAATTTCTGTGAGCGGAGCTAAAATTATGAAACCAAATCATGATGGCAACGGTACAGTCGTGCATTTAGTGAACAAAGCTCTTTATCCGTTACCCATTACCACTGCCTATTACACAATATTTAATTATGGAAACTTCAGGTAAAGCTTTATTTTTTTTCTTTTTCTATTTGAATTTCTTCTCTTATTTTAAAAACTCGTTGATACTTTTTGTAGTAAGAGAGAGAAGATGGGAAAAAATACAATGGCCCACATTCACTTTTCTTTTCCTACACCTCATCTCTACTCATCCCTATCTCCTTCTCTGATCATACAATGTAAAATGACCTCATCATTATGATAAAAAGCAACAATATTAAGATGAAAGATCAACTAGCTTGGAACTAATAATAATGTCTACTTAATGGCTGTACAATGTAAAATGACCTGAGCATTATGTTAAAATGCAACAATATTAAGATGAAAGATCAACTACTCTGAAATTAATAATGAAAATGATTCCTTCAGACTTATATTATTATTATTTTATATAATAGAATATTATTATTTTTATTTGATTTTTATATTTTTTATTTTACTCTAGCATTCTGAAGACCTTCATTGCGAAATCATATACTTTACTTCGTGTCTTGTCTGATTTGGATCGTTTCCTTACTTTTTTGGCTCCAACTGATCAAGCCTTCAAGAAACTACCAGCAGATACTTTTAAAAAACTCGAAAATGATGTTCAACTTTTAACCAAGGTATGACTTTCTGTTTCTTTTCTATAAATAATGCTTTTGTACTAATAATAGATTGATTTGAAATAACTAAAGTATGTGAAGACGGAATACCCAGTTGGATGTATAGATTTTTATTTCCTTGTTGAAGCTGCATTCTTCTCTCAAGAGCATTATCAAAACACAGCTGAAAATAACTAAGGAAAAGTCATTTTCATGGCAACCCTGCTACTTAAAATCGCTGAGGTCAATTTGTGAAAGTTTTAACAGGTATCAAAATTTTTATTTTGCTGTTGGTGCTTCATCATAGCTAAAAAAAAATCTATAGGAAAGTCATTATCATGGCAACCCTGTTACTTCAAATCGCTGTGTGTCAATTTGAGAAAAATTTAACATTTTCTTCTTCTATGTGCCGTATCCCTTCAGGCCATGGGCCGTCATTGCCCTCTACAACTTTTGTAGCGTTGAGCAAAGTTTGTCTTTTCACTATTTCTCCAAATCTTTGATCTGCCAACAATTTACACAAGCTAGTTTGGTAGTTGTGTTGCTTTCCTCTGTCCCTCTTGCCTTCAATTATGTCCTGTGAGTATCAAATTTTCTAAGCCCTCTTTTCTCATTATGTGTCTTAGAAATTTCACTTGTCTTTTTCTCATGTCTTTTTAAGTGTCATGTTTGTTTACATTTTCTGTAAAACTTTGTCATTGTTAACACATTCACTTTGTGGTATTCTCAGCATCCTTCAGTCGTACCACATTTCTGTTGCCCCAAGTCACTTCTCTATCTTTGACGAGATCGTCTAGCATTCTCTGCCATATAGGAGGACCGATATTACACAAGAGTTCACTAATGTGACTTATACAAAAAAAAAATAACGTCCTGGATATGACGATAAACTACATCCGCGTCCTGGGTATGGCGATAAACTACATCCAACAGCAAGGCCTCAGATAATGTTTTTGGAAAAATAATGTTGCCAGCTATACGTTTTTGAAACAATAATGTTGCCAGCTATGCGTTTTTGAAACCATAATGTTGCCAGCTATACGTTTTTGGAACCATAATGTTGCCAGCTATGCGTTTTTGGAACCATAATGTTGCCAGCTACGCGTTTTTGGAACCATAGTGTTGCCAGCTATACTTTTTTGAAAACATAATGTTGCCAGCTATGCGTTTTTGGAGCCATAATGTTGCCAGCTATGCGTTTTTGGAACCATAATGTTGCCAGCTATGCGTTTTTGGAACCATAATGTTGCTAGCTATACTTTTTTGGAACCATAATGTTGCCAGCTGTACTTTTTTGAAACCATAATGTTGCCAGCTATGCGTTTTTGAAACCATAATGTTGCCAGCTATGCGTTTTTGAAACCATAATGTTGCCAGCTATGCATTTTTGGAACCATAATGTTGCCAGCTATACGTTTTTGGAACCATAATGTTGCCAGCTATGCGTTTTTGGAACCATAATGTTGCCAGCTATACGTTTTTGGAACCATAGTGTTGCCAGCTATACTTTTTTGAAACCATAATGTTGCCAGCTATGCGTTTTTGGAACCATAATGTTGCTAGCTATACTTTTTTGAAACCATAATGTTGCCAGCTATACGTTTTTGGAACCATAATGTTGCCAGCTATCCGTTTTTGGAACCATAATGTTGCCAGTTATACGTTTTTGGAACCATAATGTTGCCAGTTATACGTTTTTGGAACCATAATGTTGCCAGCTATCCGTTTTTGGAACCATAATGATGCCAGTTATACGTTTTTGGAACCATAATGTTGCCAGCTATCCGTTTTTGGAACCATAATGTTGCCAGTTATACGTTTTTGGAACCATAATGTTGCCAGCTATACGTTTTTTATTCCATACAAAATAGGCATTTAAAATTCATATAAACTGGATTTGGCATTAAATAACCCACCGTGGTTGATATGCCATAAAACCCAAACAAACAAACAAACAAAAGAAATATGTTTAAAAATATGTAAATATAGTGATTTTATGTAGGAAATGAAAATAAAAAGAAGAAAATAATATAAAAAGAAAAAGAAGAAAAGAAAATTAGTGTGTGAAAAATAAATTGTGTACATATAAAGAAAACAGTAAATACTTAAAAAAAAATATCTTTAGTGAATGTCTATGCAGCTGACAGAACAGCATATCTTGATAACCAGAATCTGGCAGCTGATCTCTCCTCTGATTGAGCTCTAACAGTTCACTGGAGAAAACTGGTTGTTCACATTCAATGTTTCAAAAACCAAACTGGTAACAGACCCTGAATTATCACCTATTGTAATGAATGGGTGTTCTCTCAAGGAGGGCCCCTTATCTTGAACCCATATTGGTACTAACACACATCCCAAACCTTGTGGAACTCATATATATCACCTGTCACTAAAGATGCTGGAAAAATGATCAGTTCCTTGTACTGCTGCAGTAAATACTCGGCTCCTCCTGCTCTGCTCTAACTCAGAACCAGATCAGACTGAAAATTGAACAAAGACCCACTATGCCACATACACTGAGATGAACCATCATAATTCCTTTCATATAAGAGTTCCACTTGAACAGTTTCATCCTATAAACTGCTACATTGTGGAACCAACTCCCAAGAGGATGCTTTACTGACCACAACAGTATTCAATATCTTCCTCATACATCTTCATAAATTGTGCCTCTTACTCTTACTGATCATGCAACAAACTCCTTCAGTAACCCTCTACCTTGAGTGGCTCTCGGGCCTTGTATAGGGTGAACATTAGTAAAGAAAAAGAAAAATATAATTTGTGATATATGTTAATTACAGAAAATTTTAATTAAAGTTTTAAAATGTTTAACAAATGTTTATTTTAACTGGTAGCAACTGTGGAAATTCCATGACTTTGTTAATTAAATTTTCTGGTGAATCAGAATTCTTAATTTAATAATTAATAAGCTTATTCTATGACTATAAAATACCCATGGAAATCATTGAATCTTTGAACTTAACAACTTTAACAAAATGTTGAAATAACAATTATAAGTACGAATACAGGTTATTCTTTAAAGAAGTATGAGAGTACAAATGAAAAGATCCAAAAGTGAAATTGTTTTCCATTTCATTAAAGTAAACATTAAAAACATGAGGGCATTATCATCACGAATATCTTTTCCTTTCTATCCCTCTTTATTCCCTATCTGTCTTTATCTCCTCTATCCCACATTTTCTTTTTTCTATCCCTCTTTATCTTTTCCCTATTTTTCTTTTTCTTATCTCTCTTTTCTCTTCTCTATCCCTCTTTTTCTCCTTTCTATCTTTCTTTTTCTTCCTCTTTCATTGCTTTCATTTTTTCCTTTTTATCCCTAAAGCCATATAGCATCACTGATATGTCTTTTCTATTTTTCCTCATGATCAAAACAGATGAGTTCATTATTTATGAGATACTGACAGTGTGTAATATATGTGCTAAGATATGACACTTTGCACCATTTCTTATTTTTTTGCTGAATCAAGAATTATGGAGTAAAAACATTAACTTGTAATTTTGAAAAAGAAGAAGTATGACAGTACAAATGAAAAGATTCAAAAGTGAAATTGTTTTAAAAAATTAATGTGTAATTTTTTAAAAATTAGCCTGTAATTTTTTAAAAATTAACCTGTAATTTTTTTAAATTAACCTGTATTTTTGAAAAATTAACCTATAATTTTGAAAAATTAATGTATCATTTTGAAAAATTAACCTATAATTTTTAAACACAAAACCCATATTCCAGGATGAAAATGTGATATGGGGAATTTTTTTTTAAGATTAAAAACTGTCAAAAGTTTTTTTTTTTTTTTTTTTTTTAGCAAGGTTTACCCTTTACTCATTCCAAGGCTTAGTTGAGTTAGAGGGTTACAGAGAAAGAGGTAAAATTTATGCAAATCAGAGAAAAAAAAAACATTATTAAGGTGAGAGTACAATAAAAGAACAGATATATTAAGCTGACAGAAGATGATTAATATTGCATTTAAATTTTTGAACATCAATGTTGGTCGTAAAGCAAGAAGCTGGAAAAGAGTTCCACAAGTGAGAAGTCCACAAATATCCCCCCCCATTTCCATTTGGTAAGTTTAGATTCAGAAATAGCGAGAAATTTCTTTTTTTTTTTTTTTACAATTGGGTTCATCCTGTACAAGGCCCAGGAGCCACTTGAGATAGAGGGTTACAAAGTAAGAAGTACAGTTTATGCAGATATGTGGGGAAGATAATGGCTAACCCTAGACTTGAACAGGTTATGATGTGGGAAAACATCTTGTTGGGTGTCGTTCCAACAGAGCAGTGGTTTGTGGGAAGAAGCAACTGCTTGAGTGAAACTTACTTCTTATCAATGGAATATGAAGGAAATGAGGGTGGTTCGCTACAATGCACATAGCATGGCGGGGGTCTTAGCCATAAAGGTTAGAACTGGTGGAACTAAGGAATGTAATTTGCCTGAACGCTCACCATGGAAATATCAATAGAGCAGTGAGAGGCTTGTGGCATTTTGTCTCTGGGGAAGGGGTTGTAGGCTGGAAAATAATTTGTCACCCACAAGGACACAAGGACACTGAGATGTTTTTCAACTCTAATGTAACTGGAAAGCTGGAAGAAGAGGATTCACACCTTTCCCAAGGGTATTAGCACGTAAGTGAATGTAATGGATTCGACTGGAATTTGAACTCGGCTCTCCAATTCCTCAATCCAAGCTGCTATCCATTACTCCACTGTCCCTTCTCATACTGGAGTGGTACAGGGAACAATATTTTTCCTGCATCTTTAGTGATGGATCATATGTACAAGTCCTGCTTGAGGTCTGGATTGAGGACCAGAAGTCTCTCAAGGCATGGAGCCTCCCTGAGGGCTCTTGATTTAATTTAAAAATTGTTGTAACCTAGAAAAGGTTACTGAATGAGGAATAACCAAAACAAAAATTGGAAATGGTAAACATTATAACATCAACAAAATTCAATACTCACCAGCGGCATGAAGTAGGTAAACCACTGCTAGTGGTAGACTACTTAGACAGCATATTACTACCACTTACAAAAGTGTCCAATGTATTTATAAGGATTGGAACATATCCATTAGTGTTCATAGATACGTTATATAACAAAAATATAAGGTGAGGTAAATTTATTATGAGTAAAACTATTGATTAAAAAAAGGATAAATTTTTATATACCAAAATCATTGATTTAGTTTTAAAAAAGTAAGGAAGGGTAAATAACTTCATAGATTAATCATTGGTGATATAGTAATTGTGAATTCTGTCTCTGGGTTGGCCAGTGTACTTGGCAAATGGAAATGAGCAAGGAATAATTGAGCAGTACTAAGAATAAGAAATAGATGTTATATGGCCAGTGGAATGAGAACAATCTACACCCATAGATTTAATAAAGGGTTTAGTTTTAAATTCTCTGTAGGTTACCCAGATCAGCAGGCAAGGATGAAGGGCACAACAGCTGAAACATGATAAAAACAAAAAGAAGGAATAAAGTGTTGCTGCCAACACTAGAGTTTGAACACAGATCACCAGAGAGCAAACACAGGCGATCCCATTTTGAATAAGTAGATCATGTAATGGTAAACGAAATTTGTAAATGGCAATTAGTGTGGTGCCTAAGTAATCACTATACAGATTACTATTCAGATCACTATTATTGAGCAAGTACTATAGTGCGAGTGTTATTTGAAGGCATCTGATGCCACCATTGTTCAACAGCATATTATAGTTGAATCTGTGATTACAAAGTCTCTACTACAACGAGCATTACGCTAGTGACAAGTATTCGCTGACATTACAAAAGTGGCAACAAGGGTTTGTTGACATCACAAAATAATGTAAATAAATTTATTTATGCTAAATTGATTTATTATAAACTTGTTGAGTGGTGTAAATTTTGAAATACCAAAACCTTTGACAATTTGAAAATGTGAGATATGTTGTTTCCAAGGTTAACACTAATGCCTTGATTTACTGTAGGTTACTGCACTTGGCTTTGCCAAAAACATCATTGGGTGGCACTATTTAAGTCTACAAAAAGGCAAGCATATTCTGTGTTTTTCTTTTTTTCTCTTGTTTTTCAATGTAGTCAAACGTATATAAAAAGAACTCTACCAACTGAACACTCACTCACACATACGTACACACATATACACACATGCACAGCAAGCATATTTTCATATCTAGTTTAGATGTCTTTTTCTGTCATTTCAATTGCATACAGATGCAAATACTTTTGTCAATACATGAAAATAAATAACATGAGACAATGAATTTAAACAAACAACAATTATATAATTGCCATTTGTTTTAAATTCATTGTTTTGTATTTTTATTTTAACCTGGACTCATGAGTCTGCCAATATTGTTTGCAAAACAAATGTCCCAGGAGACCATAAATACTCACTATAAAACGTCAACACGCTCATATCAAAAGTGTTGAATACCACTACAGAATGATGAGTTTTTTTTACCCAAACATCACAAAATCCTGCAACATTACAATGAAGTTGCGAGACAGGTTACTTTATTTTCTTTTTATGCCGAAAACCATGATTTAGTTAAAAAAAAATGTGTGGTGCTGGTTTAACGTTTTAAATGCCCAAAACATTATATTTAGTTTAAATTAGCAGTTAACTTACAAAATTTATTTATATTGATCATTTTTAAAAATATTTCTTGAGGCCGTATAAAAGAGTAATTTGAAGTAATTGTGGGTTATATGTTGTCACTTTTTAAATTAATTTTCCAACTTTTTCACAAATACAGATGTTAAAATATACCATCCTGAAAATTCATTTAGAGGTCTGGAAAAGAAAAAACTATTAAGTAAAAAAGAAAAATTAAAAACATTTTAAATACCACATCTGATTTTATACAAGATCACCAATACCTAATTTAATTATAGTTTTCAGCACCATCTCTACATAGTTCTAGATTAATTAATCTTGTGTTGTCATTTTTTTGTTTTGAATCTTTGAAAACTTTTTGGGGGTTATTTATCGCCATTTTTTAAAATACATTTCTTGTGAGTTACCTGTCACCACCTTTTAATTTACATTTAGTAAAATTCATGCCAAATTCTCCCAGAGCGAGGCCCTTCCATTACATTCTGGTTAGGTTTACCTTTGCAATCACTCCAAATGTGAACAACTCAGCTGAGTTATAAGTGTGGGGGTCATCATTCATGCTCACCCCAATGAACAAGCCAAAAACAGATTTTTTATCTTTTTTTAATTTTACAAAATTTGTTCTAAGTACCTCAAATATCATCCCACTTTCAAAATGCAAATAGCTCCCTCATTTTTATTAATTTTTAATTCTGTGCATTGGAGTTGTTGCAAGGCAAGATAAACAAATTTTGATTTTTTTGTAATTTATAATTACAAGAGTGCCAAAAAATTAATAAAAAACAAACTTTAATTTAAAATTTATTATTTCTTGGGATGAATTAATATTTGTGATAAGTAATTTTACATTATTTTGGGTGAATTAACAGAAAAGATCCCTTTTTTTCAGACTGCTAAAAGAATCTTTGGGATAATATATTTTTAATGTTTTACACATCTATATTTGTGAAAAAGTTGCAAAATTAATTTAAAAAATGGCGATAGATGACTCACAAGTATCATTTTTTTCCTACAAGAAAATAACAATAAATATTTCACCACAAAAATGCACTGAACTTTACGAAAATTCTTTTCAGGATTTCATTTTACCTCATCATCAAATTGCCGATATTTTATGATATAATTATTTTACATTCTTAAAATAGTCTTCTTGAGAAATTTACGTTACATTTTTACTTAGTATAGAAAAAAGTATTTTCTTATTTAGCCAGAGGCTTTGGCCAACCAAATATAGACAATTGAAGATTTAAAAACTTAATCTTAATTAAAATCTTTGTTTCTCATTAATAATAAATGTTAATTGTACTTTTTAGATTATCTATAAATTTAAAATCTGAACCAACAACATTATTTCTTTATAATTTAATGTTAATAAACCTTAATTATCTCATTTTCTACTGTAATTAACAGCGACAGTATTTAACTATAGAATGAAGATTAATGTAAGGGAGAGCACTCCGTCTTTTACTAAAATCGCTTTTATGTTTATTGAAAGATTATTATAATTGCGAAACTGACAGCTAAATGAATGGATCAGTGATTAAAAGTTTAATTTTAATTTTTCAAATCTTGTTTTCGATAATCTGGCCTGGAGTTTGAAATATATTTTTTCATCCTTACATCTCTGTAATACAGAGAGAAAAAAACAATTTCACTGGAAAAGAAAATAGAAATTCTGCCCCCAAAATATCCAGCTGATAAATCCAAAATATATTAGGAATTTGTTGTACAGCCTTGATGTAACTTTTTGATTAACCTAAAGGGACCTTACTAAGCTTGCATATATAGACATTCTCTTGTATTATTATTCAGTCAATAGTGAGAGACAAATGGGTTCGTGTATTGTGTTACTATCACATTCATCATAATAATGCCCCTACTGATTCTTCATGTCTTGTGCAGAGGTTTTGGGGGTAAATCTTGATATATTTAAGTTTGCTTACTGCATATGGGTACATCTCTAAAACCCTTAATGACCAGAGCTTAGCAGCTGATTTCTCATCTGATCTAGCTCTAACCAAGCAGTCAGGGAAAAACTGGCTGTTCACATTCAATGCCTCAAAGACCAAACTAGTGACCTTCTACCATCACCAATAAGACCCAGAACTTTCACCAATCGTGATAAATGGTTGTTTTCTCAGGGAGGCCCTGTTCCTCAACTGCTCAAGTGGAACTAATGTATATGGTCCTTTGTTAAAGATGCTAGGAAAACAGTCCCCTTTCCCTGTGTCACTCCAGCAAGTACTTTGCTGTCTCTTTTAACCTCTACCTTTACAAGAGCCAGATCAGACCAAAAATTGAATACTGCTGCCATATATGGACAGGAGCTGCACAGTCTTCATTTTCCAGTCTTGACAGAGTCCAAAAGTACCTTTGTGTCCTTGTTGGTAAGAATTTTTTTCCATACTGAAACCCCTTTCTCACAGACAACATATCACAAGCCTCTCACTGTACTACCACCATTTTTATGGAGAGTGTTCAGATGAACTACACTTCTTAGTTCCACCAGTCCTAACCTTCACAGCTAAAACCTGCCATGCCACACACATTGTAGTGAACCCACCTCATTCCCTTCATATTGATATTGGTGAGATGTTTGTTCCACTTGAGCAGCTTCTTCCCACAAACAACTGCCTGGTGGAACCAACTCCCAAATCAATACAATCTTAACCTATTCAAGTCTAGGTTTAACCTTATCTTCCCCACATATCCATATAAGCTCTGTAACCCTCTACCTTGAGTTGTTCTTAGGCCTTGTACAGGGTGAACACTACTGTAAAAAAAAAAATTTCTGACTATTTCTGAAGTTAAACTTGTCAATGAAATTGGGGAGATTTGTGGACTTCTTACTTATAGAGCTCTCTTCCAGCCTCTTGCTTTCCAGTCAACTTTGATCTTCAAAAATTTAAATTCAATGTCAATTGTCATCTTCTGTCTCTGTAATTCCTGTTCCTTTATTGTCCCCTCTCCTTAATAATGTTTTTTTTCTCAGATTCTTTCACACTCAGTAACCCCTTACATCTTAGTGACTTTATCACCTTGCTTGCAGTGAAATGATTTTAAAAAAAAGTATTAGATAAGGAAAAACAAACTGTTTTGAAATTATTAAGAGATTACTTTGACAGTGTCTAAGACTAAACTAGGCTATTTTTATATAAAAGGCAAATTGGAATAGTAAAAGATGTATACTAAAAGCTAAACAAAGTATTAAGAAACAGGAAAATTTAGAAACAAAAAAAAGAGTACTAAACTGCTATGTAGCAGAAATACTGAGTACTGGACAATTTCCACAGATGAAGAGGAGACTTGAGGCAATGAAGATGAGCTTTTACAGAATCATGCTGAGTGCTATGGACGGATCAGGAAAGCAAAAAGGATGTTTGAAGGAAAATGAGATAAAAAAAGGACATTTGTATATAGAATCATAAAATAAGACACACAGTGAGGAAAGAGAGCTTGGAGAATTTGCCACTCATGTGACATTGATGGCAAGGATGGCAGGTGGAAACAGTGACTAACCTAATTAAGGAATTTTGTATAAATGGATGACAAAACATGAAATTGGAGGTCTAGTAAGGGGACAAATATTACTTAAAGCTACAAAAGATAGGAAATTGTGGAGTGCCATGATCGTCTACATCTTGAAAGGACATTACATATAAAAGAATGATAATTGTATGCTTTCTATACAAAGCTCATATGTTTAATGTTATGAATCTGTTATAACTTTCTTTGATTTTTCTCACATGTCAAATATTTCTGTACAAAGTAATTTTATTTTGTATATTATTTTTGGTGGAGTTGGACAGTTGGCACCATGAACATCTTTTTCCAAATTTTTTGTTCCATATTACTATAGAAGATCTGTCTATATCTCTGAGATGAGGTATTATGATTATTTACATTATTCAGACAGTTATCTTCATCTTCATTGCCATATTCACAACATTTCAGCCATTGTACACTTCGGCCTTCTTCAGGTGATTGGAGTTTTGAAACCCTTTATTTCATCCACTGGGGTAAATTGTTCTAGTTCCACATGCTATGCCTCTTCCGTATGTCTCAGTTATTTCCCTTTAACTCAATTCTACAATTTTTTTTGGTTCACCACTGCTGTAGCCTGGTATTGAACTCACAACTCTTTGGGTCTAAACATTGTGAATATGGCAATGAAGATGAGGATAATAGTCAGAATAATGTAAATACTATAGAAGAATTTCCAAAGAATTAATGGATTTATTTTTAATCCAACTTTTTTGTTATTTCAAACATTATTATAAAGGATACTCGTATTGGAAATAGATACCTCATTTTATTTTAACTAGCAGCATGGCCCGGCGTTGCCGGTGCTTGATTCAAAAATCGTACGACTCATACAGCAATCGCTATCACTTGACTTAAAATATTTTTGCCCTTCCTTGCCTTTAAAGGAGTGCCCTTTGCTGTGCTGATGTTGCTACATGCCTTACTTCTTGCCTATCTCACACTGCAAATTTTTTCTAAGCTCTATACTAAACATTAAATCTGTTACGAAAAAAGAGTTAAACAAAATGAACACAAAATGATCAGCTTTAAAAAAGGACTCATAACTGGAAAAACCGAATGAAAAAAGAATGTTAACAACAAATACTTTTTCACACCCAACCCAGTTCTGTGGAATCCGAATCAACATTGAGTTTAAGCAAGTGAATGAGCCAATTGGGGTAAAGTGCCATGCAGATATAAATTTTTCCCACTTGTGACGAATGCAGCTATCCATTTTTTTTTGCATGCTAGCATGCTAGTTAACATTCATGTCAGTCAGCTATTGGCTCTCATGCTGGCCAATAGAGTCTTCCTCCCTATTCTCACTCTGGCCAGTAGAAAATGGCCGCAAACTACATGAAAACTGCCGTAGAAGCATGAAAAAATTGATTATTTCCACTATCGATGGGAGTTGGGAAAGTCGGTCTTGGCCCTCCCGCTAACTTGGAGCACGTGTATATAAATTTTGGTGCAAATCCATCGAAAATTGCGGCCATGCATTCGTTACACACACACACACACACACATCCTGCCTTTTATATATAGTGATTTAAACTGTATAGTCAGTCTATTGGCCTGTGCACACGATAAAATCCCAATAAAGAAAATGTGTCCCCCAGTAGGAATCAAATGGGTATGCAGGTTTGATCCCAGTTGGAGAGCACATTTTCTTTATCAAGATTTCTCAAGTGAACAGGTTGATAGACACAATACACATTGTTTCAAGTAAAATTAAAAATTGGGTGTCTGTTTCAAATACAAGTATCCATTATAATAACGTATGAAGTGATAAATATTACTATAGATTAGCCAATCTAGATTATGTATATAATTTTTTTTTAATTTTACAAAATATTTTGGTCTGTCCAATTTGCAATTTGTGCTCATCCTTTTGCTAACAACAATACATGCTGCCTTCTTGCAGTTGACATTTATAGAGGAATCAATTTGCATAGCAAACATCACCCCGCCACCTATTAACTTTTACTAAATTCAATAAAAATAAAAATAAAAAAAAACAATATTTGTCTTCTGGAGAGAGTAATCTATAGTAATATGAAAAAAAATTTGAAAAATGAAAGATTATTTCCGGTTCCATTGTCTGTTGTCCACCTCCATCTTTTTTTTTAATGCTGATAATAAGTTACTTTGTTTCCTGTTTATACATTCAGATGCATTTAACTGATATCTCTATGAATTCAATCTTTTCTTATAGGTTTTTGTTAACCACATTGCTTCAAAGATGTACTATACAGTGGGCATTACTGCAAATTTCACTGCCAAGGGTGTATCTGGCAATAAGATATTATTAAAAAAGATACAGAACAGTAAGTATGAAAATAACAATGAATATATATTTTTAAGTTTCTGTTATGTGACATCTTTTCTTCTTTATGGTAGTGAATGTTAGACAATTTCCTCAAGGATGAAGAAGAGACTCAAGGTGACAGAGATGTGGTTCTACAGAAGGATGCTAAGGATATCATGGACTGAGCATGTGAGCAACGATGAGGTCTTAGAGAGGTTGCAAACAAGGAGAAAGCTTATGCTTAACACCAGAAAGAGGCAGCTGAAGTTTCTGGAACACATAATGAGGAAGGAGGGCATGGAGAATCTGATACTCACTGATCGAATAGAGTGAAAGAGAGACAAGGGAAAGCAGTGCGTGACATACCTGATGAGCTTAAGCAGGTGACTGACAGAACATGGTCTGGGAAGGAAGCAGAGGGAAGGAAGTTGCTGAGAGCTGCAAGGGATAGAGGGAGGTGGAGAGCCATGATCACCTATGCCCTGAAAGGGCATGGCACATAAAAAGAAAATGAACACATTATAATTTTTTTTTCATATTTCATTACCTAGCTTCATCAAAAATTTAATTCTAAAATCTAAAATATTTCTCCAAATCATTCCACTTTCAAAATTTCTGATGAAACTAAATTGTTAAACATTTAAAATTTATAAAGATGTTCCTATTTGTTCCTCATTCTGTCAGATTCTCAATTCTCTCTGGAGCTGTAAATTTTCTTATTACCTTTTCAATTTTCCATAATTTTAAATTATCCAAACATATTTTTTCAACACCTGTTCCAGGTGTCTGGATAATCAAGGATGTACTGTATTATCTACAAGTTCATATACTTGTAAGCCATATATTTTGAAGACAATGTCAACCAGAAGTAAGAACAAAGTAAATATATTTCTCAGTATATGTATATTTCTTTGTCTATGTGTTGTGTCTGTTCAGGGTGCTCATGATCCTCCTGGGTATGACAGTAAACTACATCTGGCAGCAAAGAGATTGGAGGTTTTGATTACTGTTCTTCCCAGCTCCAACCTGAGCTGGAGTGGTAGCACCTGCTAGGGTCCCAGCTATGGGTAAATAGTGAACCCCGAAAATTATGAAAGTATAAAAATACATTTTTATCGTAAAAATACCAGCAATATATTTTTATATAAAAAATTACGAATGATATATAATTTTAGCAAAATGACCAACAATTCACTGTGCCAGAAGTTAGGAAATGGCATACTGTACTGCTGGGCATTCCTACTGGAAGCTCCAATATGAGCATTTCAGAGTTGAATAAGTCTAATGATAATTACGAAGATATGACAGCTTGGAAAACTCACTCTAATCGTTCTGATAAGAAAAACTCCTGAATTTATTGGTGAGGGCCTCAGGCTCAACATGGAGGCCTACATCAAGTGCCTTGAGAGGGTAGTGCTGCCCTCACTCAAGAGGGTGGCTGCTGGAGGACTTTATGTCTGGCAACAGGATTCTGAAACATACCACACAAGCAGGAGAGCCCAGTCATAGTTGTCGGACAATTTCTGCGACCACATTATCCCTTACATCTGGCCATCTAACTCCCCAAAATGCAACCCCCTTGATTATTATGTGTGGGCTGCAGCTGAGAAAGTGACCATCAAAACTTATTGTAACACCAAAGATGAACTGAAGGCAAAGATTATGGCAGCATTCACCAACTTAAACAAGGAAACTGTCTAGAAGTGTTGCAAATCATCTGGAGGCTGTGGTTGAAGCCAATGGCAATTTTATTGAATAAATTTACTCTTTAGTATTTCAAAATATTTTTGTGTAATTTTGGTAACTATATCTGTTAAAATGAGATGTCAAGGTTGTTTTCATTTTTATGTAATTTAGAAGACAATTTATCCATTGCACCATATATATATATATATGTGTGTGTGTGTGTTTATGATAAAATAAAGAACAAGTAGGAAATGTGTCTCAATCTAACATGTTTCACTTTTATTAGGGCTTTGTCAGAGATCGAGACAGAAATGTAAAAGCAAATAGACAGAGTATTGGTATGTTACGATTTTTAGTTAGTTATTATTGGTCAGACACGAGTCATGTGTATTAATGCAATAGATAATATATAAATGTGTGAGAAACCTTTTGGATGTTAAAGTGTAAGAGTGTGTATGCAAAGAAACGCTTGTTTGTCTTGGTGCATGAGAAATGATTTAATGGTAAATCCAAACAAAAGAAGATTATTACAATATCTTGTTGCATTTCACTGACCCACACAGAGGTGGCAACCACAGACATTCCACACACACACTCATGTACACATACAAGAGAATAGAAAAATTCAACCAAATACAAAATTATTCTAAAATTCCACTACATTTTATCAAAATACATGAGGGTGACAGCTATAGACATTCCTCACATACACATTTACACACTTACATGAGTTAACATTACTAACATACATCTAGACAAACAAGCATTTCTTTACATCCACACTCTTATACTATCACATACTTTAATGTTCAAAATGCTCCTCACACATATTTATATATTATCTATTGTGTTAATAGACAAGACACATGTCTGACCAATGAGAATGAACCAAAAATCATAACATCATTTTGTCTCTTTGCCTTTTTTATTTCTATCTTGGATCACTGATGAAACATCAACAAAGGTGAAATATGTTAGATTGAGATACATTACCTACTTGTTCTTTATTTTATCATCTTGTTGGATTTCTGTCCATATCTGATCTACATTTGATCTTCAACTTATATATATGGTGGACTCTCCCATCGTATTTGACGTATAAGGGTCAAGTAGCTCAGTTCGTAGGAACTGACAGCCAGACACCACCACATATGATTTGATTATAGTGGTGAAGGCTTTGTGCAGAAACAACCACACTTTTAGAAGGGTTGAATACAGAGACCTGTTGCAGAACATGCCACAAGGTCCCCAAACAACCCTCAGCAGGTTTTGAATTTTCCTTCTCCTAGACCAGTTGCCATCCAAGGCTATAGAACCCAGTCTGTCCTGCTATTTACCCATAGCTGGAGGGAGAAGAGAATTAATACCTTTCCCAAGGGTATTAGCATCTAAGTGAATGTAATGGATTTGACTGGAATTCGAACTCAGCTCTTGTGATTCCTCGGTCCAAGCCACTATCCACTATTCCACCCTACCTCTCTCTCTCTCTCTCTCTCTCTCTCTCTCTATATATATATATATATATATATATATATATATATATATATATATATTTGGTTGGATAGATGTGAGTTTATTAGCTCTATCTCTGATATTGTGCGTTTCTAATAAGTACGCATATATAATATATAAATAATTATATATATATATATATTTATATACACACACTTTTCACACACACACACACACACACACACACATATATATATATATATATATATATATATATATATATATAAACTTAGTGCATTTTTAAAATCATGAATTAAAATGTTTCTTTTATAAAATTTGAATTTATATACTTATATATATGAGAATATATTATTTAGCAAAATGTTTACAACAATTTTATCATTTTATATTTGTTTTAATATTTAAAAATATGTTTCTTTTATAAACTTTATTGTTATTTACATTCTTGTATTACACATTCCACCATCAACATCCATCATAATTTCAATAGAGGCTTAAACTAAGCTGCCATCTCAATAATTAAACATGCACACAGACACCATGCAATATACACGTGATGTACTTTACAATCAATAGAAATGAAACAAAGGAAATTTAAAAATTGATACTGACATAAGGGCTATTGACAATAGACATGTGATATCTACACAACCAATGAAAATGAAACAACATAGAATTTAAGAACTGAGTTATAACTCTAAATTTTTCCACTCCCTAAACTTCTGATGAAGCTAAAGAAATAGTGAAACATGTCAAATTTCTTGTTTGTTCTTTATTTAACCAATTTATTGAGCTCTTATGTTTTCAAAATCAATAATAGAAATAGCTGAATTTTAAGAAACCTCACTTGTCTTTTGCCATATTGAAACAAATACTTTTCAAATTTATTTTCTTGCCATTGTTTTTCAGAATTCAATGTAACGGTGAACAACGTCACTGGTCAGCTCAGTTTTCCTGACATTTCCACGATGAATGGTGTCATTCATGGTATTGATACTGTTTTGTACAATTCAAATCCAAAGTCTGCTATTGATATTATTGGTTGACTCTAATCTTTCAATACCATTTTATCAAAAAAAAGGATGTATCTGTACGGAGAAGATGAAGTTGACTTTCAGATTAGTGCCTTTTTTAAAATCTGACCAAATGAACAATCATCAATTTTTATTTTTTTAATCCCTTCTTGGTTAGGCCATGAACTTTTCAGCAGACATTCATATTATTTGTTGCTGTTGTCCTAAAAAAGTAGAGGATATGTATTTTATCATTTTATTTAAAAAAAAAAAAAAACAATTCTTAAAAAACTAAAATGTGCATTAATTGTCTTTATAATTCTGAAATCTTTCTGTAACGAAATTACTGAAGACTTTGTCTTCTCCGCTTTCTTCTCCGAAGTCGTAGACTTCTTCTCAGTCTTACACTGCAGTTGACACCGAAATGAACATGTGTGACTTTTGCACAACTGGACAACTCGCCTTTGCCCTTGCAAACTCTCAGCGAGGCATACGCTTATGCAAATGAATGCACACTGCCATTTTTGTGTCTGCCTTGTCAAACGTTCACTCATACATTTGTTACAAATTCCAAAGTTTATCTAAATTATTTACATTATTCGGACTATTGTCCTCATCTTTGTCGCCATATTTATCACAACGTTTCAGCTGTTGTACGCTCCGGCCTTCTTCAGGTGGTTGGAATGTCGAACTGAACCCTTTATTTCGCTCACTGTTTGATGGATGTCAGCTATTTTCCCTCTGAAAGTTCTCCACTGCCTTAACCGGGTATTGAACTCACACTCTTTGGGTCTTGTCACTGAATCTAACCAACGCCTTTATCCACTGTGCCACTGAGGACATCTGGGTATGAATTTCTGGGTATTATAAACCTAATGTCTTCAGCAACCATTTTTACCAGTGCTCATATTGCAATTTTTCTGTTATCCTTGCATGTTTTTACCAGAGCTCATATTGCAATTTATCATTGCTTTTCTCTGGCACAGATTCTGAAGTTTATATAAATATTGGACAGCATGTTTCTTTTGGTTTTAGAGATTTCATTTTAGAAAAATTACAAGCATTATATTTCTTTCCTTTTTTTTTTTTTTTCATGTCTAGGGTCAATCCATATCCTTATAATTTTCACTCCCAACTTCCACATCTTATTTTCATGCCAAACACCTTATTCAATAAACTCTGCCTTGAGTGGGTCTTGAGCCTTGTATTGGATGAATATTAGTAGAAAAAAAAGAGAAAAATATGTCACTGTATATCATATGGACTGAGGTTCAGCTGTTCTTTCTTCTTTTATGTGCTGTGTCCCTTCAGGACGTAGGCGATCATAGCCCTCCACATTTTCCTGTCCCTTGTAGCTCTTAATTAGTTTTGTCTTTTTGTTATTTCTCCCAAAATCTGTTCTACTCAAGCCCATCAGCTGCTTTTCTCTGTCCCTTTTTCTCTCAATCTGTCCTGGGTCTCTGATCAGGAGGTTTTGAGGAACATGGAACCACCTCTTAATTGCTGGTGTTCCCAAGTCCACCCTGTTAGGGTCCCAGCTATGGGCAAATAGTTAACTATTACCAGGGATAGTTTTTGAAAAAATTATTACCAGCAATACAATTTTGAAGGAAAAATATTACCAGAAACAGATTTTTGATGAAACAAAATATTACCAGCAATATAAAATTTTGTCAGCATTAATTAACCCATTGAGGTTGATATGTTGTATAACAAAATAAACCAAACTAATCTAAACTAAAGAATACATATTCTATTCATAAGACTCTATCCTAAAAATGTTGTTAGCATTAAATAACACATTGAGGTTGAGATATGCCATAAAACAAAACAAAGGAAACCAATCTATCTATCCTGTGAGTATCAGGTTTTCTAAGCCCTCCTTCCTCATTATGTGTCCTAGAAATTTCAAGTGCTTCTTCCTGATGTTAAGTATAAGTTTCCTTTTTGTTTCCATTTTTTCCAAGACCTCATCATTGCTCACATGTTCAACCCATGTTATCCTCAGCATCTTTCTGTACAACCATATTTCTATTACTTCAAGTCTCTTCTTTATCTCTGAGGAGATTGTCCAACATTCGCTGCCATACAGAAGGACAGATATCATGAAACAGTTCAATCCTCTATTCTTTGTTTCTAAAAAAAATTTAAAAAAATACTTTGACAACTCTACTTGCTGGACATCTGTCTTTTGTGTTTTTGAATGTCATAATGGCAAACATAGACCTTCATGTGTGCAAAAAAAAAAAAAAATTGAGTGTCAAAGGGATGGTGTTCCCCATGACATCACTATTATTTTAACTACCTTCACTCCTTGGCAATATTTCTTGTTTTAAAAAATACTGATTAAAATTAGAATAAAATGAATGAAAGTGAATTTTTAAATTTATTTCATTCTTAAAAATTTACAACAAAGTGTTTGACTCCTGCCAGGCATTATCTTTACAAGAGTCAGAAAAGATGAAAAATGGAGTATTTCTGACAGATCTGGGCTGGAGTTACCCAATCATCACTCTCCAGCCTTAACAGAGTTTTAAATCATTTACACACTCTTGTGTGCAAGGGGGATGTTTTATTTTCTATCCCACAGTGCCTTTCCCACAAATGCAACATCATAAACCTATCACTATTTCTATAGTAAATGTTCTGAAAAATTCCATTCTTTTGTGTTACCAGATCAAACCATTACAATCAGGAATTATCTTGCTATGTCTACATGTATGGACCACTCTCATTTCCTATATATTCCAAGATTTGGTAGCTTGTGGAATAGATTATTCCTAAAGAATACAAGTGTAAAATCTGTTTTTCAAAACTTGTAAAAAATGAGACTCAAATCAGATAGTTTGAAAACCCACCATAATAAAGTTTGCAAACATGGTTTAAAGAGATACATTTTGTGATTTTTTTTTTACCTCATCTGGAAAGTAAGTTGCAACTTCATGGTATCAATTTTCCAATTCAAGTCAGAGACAATTTGTAGCTATTTAAGAAGTCTGGCTTTGTAAGGTAAAAAGCAGTATGTACAAGGAAGATATTGGCTGGTTCTGGGCACTAAATTTAGATGAAGAAGTAAAACAATCAGAAGGGTTTTGGTATTCACAAGGAAGATTTCAGCTGGTTGTGAGAACTGAACAAAATAAAACTAAAAGCTGATGTTAATGAAAAGAAAGAAGCCAAAATAAAAAGTAAACATAAAGCAGAGGAAAAGAAAGCTGAAAGTAGAAGTTTTTATGAATTTAGGGAGATATACAATTATCTTCCTATAGTTGTTTGGCAAGGTTTCACATAAAATTCAAGTTATTAACTCTGATTTTGAAGTTTTTATGAAAACATGAGAATTTCCTCATTTTTGAACCTCACTTTATAAAACTGAACTATCATTTAAAAAAAAAAACTAGCTACACTTCTGAATTGTCAAGCTTCTCAACTACTACTGACAGTTGGATGAATCAAAGTATGGGAAAATCTTGTTGATAATAATTATAATTGTTTTTACAAGTCCAAAAGAATTATAATTCAAACTTATTATCTTGCCTAAGTGTTTGGCACACAATGGAAAATTTTCTGCAAGCTTGTTTTGTAAAATTTGTATCGCTTATTATTTTTTGTTATGTAATACATGTAAATTTCTTTCAAGTTCAACACTATAGTACGAGTCTTGTGGTTTTTCATTTGCGCCTTTCATAATACTCGGGATAAGTAATTTGACATTTTCTCTTCTCCCGCCCCAAAAATCTTTTTAAGTTTTGACACTCAAAAATACCTGAGGAAAAGCTAGTGTAAACAGTCGTCAAAAGATTTGATTGATAAAAAAAAAAACAGGAATAGTTAAACCTCAGCTTTTGAGACAAACAGTGCAATGTTTTAATCTCTCTGCCACCATAAAGTCACTTATGACAACACTGGAGTCATTCTGTATTATACATATAATAGCCTTATTCAATCAGTAATGCTTGTATTAATTCCTAACCAATGACAATATAATTTTGGCTAATCATTCAGCACACAATCATTCAGATTTAGTGTTGAAACATGTTAAAAAAAATTTAAATGAAACATTGCATTGCTTTTTTGTTAACACCCAAATTATTTACTTTATTCTGGTACAGAAAATAATTAAAATATTGGTGAGGAGAGTGATAATAATGTCAGTGAGCAAGGACATGCTCAAACTTTGCTGGTGTATATTTGTTTTTTGTTTTTTTTTTGTTTTTTTTAAGCATTTCACCCCAAGCAAGGCAATAGTGTCAATAGTATGCAACGAGCTACAGAGAGTGTAAGTAAGGGAAAAGACTGGGTAGGGGGGGGTTGAGGAAAGGATAAAAATTCGAACTGAGAAGGCTAGAAAGAAGAATAGGGATCAAGGCATCAGAAGATGTCGATTGACATTACATTTAAATTTTTGAAGATTATAGTTATCAGGAAGCAAGTAAGAGGAAGGGAGTTCCACTGTCAGGAAGTACAAGAGAAGAAGCTGTTGGAAATAGAAGAGGCATTTACATTTAACTGTTTTGACAGTAAAAGGGTGGGACTGAGATGCCAATCTAGTAGCATACTTAAATTCATGCAGTCAGGGCACCAGTGAAAATAGCTTGTCAGAGCAGATGCTATGAACATATTTATGGAAAAGACAGAGGTAAGCCACAATATGTCAATGAGAAAGTGACTGGAGTTAACACTTCAAGTCAGAACTGATAACATTGTATATCAGTCTGGATTTTGTCAAGAACTTTGAGATGAACAGTGGGGACACTAGACTATATATGGCAACAGTATTCTATGTAATAGATTTGTAGATGTGAAGGCTGGTTTCAGACTAGAAAAACCTTCTGGCATGACACAGAGAACCAACTTTCCCTGCAGTAGATGCAGCTATTGATTCAATGTAATTGTTCCACCTCAGGTCAGTGTAAAATGTGAGACGAAGAAGGTGCTCTCATGGAGTTGAGCATCACCCATGCTGATAGGAGGCAAGCAAGTTTCTCTGTGATATAAACCTTTAATTTTGATCTGAATTTCTCAGATGAGGAGTTATCATTATTTACGCTCTATTGTTTACATCTTTGCTATTATTATCACATTTTGGCCACTGTGCCCTTCAGCCTTCATCAAGTAATTGTTGATCTCAGTAACTACAGTGAATTTCAAACTAAACACTTTATTCAATCAATGGGGATAAACTGTTCATAATTCACTGGCCATATCAAGGGTTAAATCATCTTTTTCTTACTCAGTTATTTCATGCACTGTTTCCCCTGAGTCTTGGTCTCCATTACCCAAATGTCAAAAGGACAGTTTTTTTCCGTGACAATGCTTTTATTTTAATTACCTTCACTCTTTGGCAATATTTGTTTTAAAAAGCAATGATTAGAACCGTCATAAAACCTAAACACATGAAAGTGAATTTATACATTTTCTTTTTTCGTGAGAACTGACAATAAAATAATAAAAACTATCTATTTATTAGATTGTTTATTTACACTATTTGTTTATACTGTTTATTGGAATGGTTGGCAATACATTAGCTAATTGCCAATTGATTCGAACTTTATAAAATACGAAATAATAATTTATTTCTAGTTGGTTCACATATTTTAATAATTTAGCAAATGTTTATAAATTTATGAATAAAACATTGTTTTCATATTTACTTCTTTATGAATTGGTAAAGGATAAATATTGCATTGTATTAGTTTTAAATTAACTGTATTACTTTTCAAAATGTTGTAACTATAAAATTATTCTTATAAATAAATGACCTAACAAATAGTGTTTAGACAGAAGATTTTTTCACGGTAGCTTGCCATTTTTCTACGGAAGGATGCTGAGGATTTCATGGACTGAGCATGTGAGCAACAATGAGGTCTTGGAGAGAATGCAGACAAGGAGGAGACTCATGCTTGACACCAGGAAGAGGCAGCTGAAGTTTCTGTGACACTTAATGAGGAAGGAGTGCCTTGAGAATCCGATACTTACAGGTTGAATAGAGGGAATGAGAGATAAAGGAAAGCAATATGTGACATTCTTGGCGGGCTTGAATATGCAGATGACAGAACATGTTCTGGGGGAGATAGCAAAGGGAAGGAACTTGTTAAGAACTGCAAGGGAGGTGGGGAGAGCCATGATCACTTTCATCCTGAAATGACATAGCACATAAAAAAAAGACATAGACTATAAGCTATAAGTCTGTCCTACTATTCAGTCCATTTTTGTTAGAAATAGAGATGGATTCATACCTAAGGGTATTTGTACATGTGATTGTAATGTATCCGGCTGGAATTCAACTCTCCAATTTCTCATTGTGAACATAAGGTATTTATCTATAAACAAAAGCTGTTTGTCTTATGTCTTTCTGTGAAAATGTGTACCATCATGTTGAAATTATTTTGCTGAATGACAGTGAATATTAGTTAATTAGGTAAGTAAAACCAAGAAGATACTTTAATTAGTCTTTTGCTGTCAACACATTTTTTCTCTTTGACAACATAACTGAATTTTTGCTGATAGCCTTACTCGGTTTCCATTATTCAATACTGTGCATCTGAAAAAAAAAGGCACTTCTTGGCTTTTGGCTAAGATCAAATTGTAGTATCTGTTCTTATCAGCTTAATCTCTCTCTCCACATCTATTATCCCTTCTTTCTTTCTTTCTTTCATTTTCTGACTGCTTAAGGTTCTTGATGAAATCCACAAAAGGATCCTGACTTCGCATCTTGACTTCACTCACATTCTCATTGACATGGCATGGCTTCCCTCTGTCTTTTCTACAAATATTTCCATGGCAACTGTTCTGACAAGTTTTTTTTCCCTGGTGCTCGACTACATGAATTTAAACATGTTACTAGATTGGCATCTAGGTCCCACCTGTTTACTGTTGAAATAGCTAAATGCAACTGCCACCTCTACTCCAACAGTTTCTTTTCAAGCACTTCTCCCCTGCTTGCTTCCCTGATAACTACAATCATCAAAATTTTAAATACAATGTCAGTGATCAACTTCTGTCTTCTTGAATCCCATTCATCTTTGTCCTTTCCTCAATCCTCCATAGACTTAGTCTTCTCTCTCACTTTCACTCCCTGTAACCCCCTGGATATTATTGGTATTCTCACCTTGCTTAGGGTGAAATGTTTAAAAAAAAAAAACAAGTAGTGTCTTTTTCCCCTATTTCCACATGATCAAAATGGAATAGTTCATTATTTATGTGGTATTGGCAGGACATAATGGTCGTGTGAAGTGACAAAAGAAGAAACAAGCACAATTACAATAGAATCCTTCTTTATAATTATTCTGGATTCTAGGCAATGTTATTTAGCTTATCATCAACAAAATTCTGTTCAGAGGAGACAATCTATTCAATTATGACTTTCAACTCCCACCATTCATACAGCATAAAGAAAGGGATTATCTGCTGCTTACAATACTGAGCAAAAGTCATAAGTGGTGACCCAGAGATACTAGATAAAGAATTGGTCAGTATAAGCATTACCCTACAACATAACAGCTACCCTGGGTACATGGCAGCAGCCCCAATAAAATGGGATAGGTGGGTACAAGAGGAGAACAACAACACTCAGAAAACAGTTTGCCTGCCTTATGTGAAGGGGTTATCAGAGAAAATACAAAGGATCTGTGGTCCATATAACATCAGGCAACTTTCAAAAGCTGGACGACACTTCGCAGATACCTCTCCTGATTAAGACCCCCCCCCATAGAGGAGACCATGACTGTGTGTACTCCATCCCATGCAGCTGCGGAAAGAAATAAAAGGCAAGACAGGCCGCCCTCTTAAGGTAAGGCTTCAAGTACACCAAAAAGTTGTAACATGAGGGGATGTGGAAAAATCAGGCATGACTCAGCACATATGGAGAGAAAATGGAAATCACCACCCTTTGTGGGATCAGATTGAAATCATAGACAAAGAACATCATACACTAGGCCACAAAAATCTCCTGAGCTGACCAAGCATAGAAATGAATACAATATGGGAACTAGTAATAAGGAGTGCCAGAGAAAAAGCAATAATAACAACAAAAATTGCAATATGAGCTCTCCTAAAAAAATTAACAATGATAACAACAAAAATTGCAATATGAGCACCAAAAAAAAAACAAGACATTAGCTTTATAATACTCAGTAATTCATACACAGATGTCCTCAAGGACACATGGCACAGTGGATAAAGGCATTAGTTAGATCCAATGTGAGTTCAATACCTGGTTAAGGCGGTGGAGAACTTGGAGAGGGAAATTAACAGGAGATAACTGACATCCATCAGACATGACATGTGCAACTAGAACAGTCTACCCCAGCAAGCGAAATAAAGGGTTCAGTTCAACATTACAAACACCTGAAGAAGCCTGGAGTGTACAATGGCCAAAATGTTGTGATAAATATGGCAACAATGTAAATAGCGTACATAATACCTCATCTCAGAAATATAGACAAATTAACATTATGTCTTTCAGCTTATTAGTCCCTTTTGATTGGAACTGACACTTTCGTGAGCCTTTTATATTAATATTTATCTGTCTTTAAGGTGCTTTATTGTATCTGTTCAAATGTTAAATGAATTGCAGATCAGTATTATTGTAATAAGCTGTCTACGAAGGAGTCCTGAAAAGATTTTGATCCAACCAAGAGTGGATTCCAAATATTTCTGATATTTTGTCAGTTGGGAAATGATAATGATTCAGCAGTCCTTGTTGTTGTTTTTTTTTGTTTTTTTTTAAGCATTTCACCCCAAGCAAGGCGGGAAGCCACTAGGATGCAAGGGGTTACAGAAAATTTAGAGCAAGATCAGGTAGGAGTGATAGACGAAAGGATGAGGGTAGTGGATAGATCAAGGCAACTGGAGATGTCGATTGACATTACACTTGAATAGCTGGAGATTATAGCTCACAGGGAAACAGGAAAAGGGAAGGGAGTTCCACAGGCGAGATGTGCGAGACATGAAGCTATTAGAGTAGAAGAGACGGCTACATTTAGGAGTTTTGACAGTGATGGGGTGAGAGCGGGATGCCAGCCTCGTAAGGCACTGGAACTCATGACGTCTGGGAATGCAGCTCCTCGGAGCAATTTCTATGAAAGTATTTGTAGAACAGACAGAGGGAGGCGACGGCGCATCTGTGAGAACGTGACTGTAGACGAGACGCCAGGGCAGGGCCAACCACATTGCATATCCGCCTCTGGAGCCTATCAAGAACCCCGAGGCAAACAGAAGGGGCACCAGACCATATATGGCAGCAATACTTGTATAAGCTAAATATTTTCTTTTATCTACTTCTTTGATCAAGAAACATATAAAAAAATAATTTACATAGCTAAACTGGTTTAAGTAAGACAGAGAGACTGACAAAGAAAATACAGAAATAGTAGACACATGGCCAGATGGTTAGAGCATTAGCATTCCAATCCCAAGACCAGGGTTTTGAATCTTGTCATGGTCGATTTGTTACAGCTATGACTTGTTGATAATATCATTTTGTAGTGAAGATCTATGCAGGCAGAACTGGTGGAAAAGGCCTGAAAACAATACCACTGGTTGACCTAAGCTGTGTGTGTGAAATTACAAAGACAAAAGCAGTATATAAGAAAAAGTGCAAAATAGGTGTTATGGATATGCCATGAGTGAGACCAGTCCAAAAATGGATTACTGCTACCTCATCTGGCCTGGAGCTGCTCAATCTTCACTTCCCAGCATTGACAGAGTTTAAAATCATTTATGCTGCCTTGACGGTGATGGATCATTTTCACAAAGGCGAAATGTTTCTGACCTCTCACTATCTATCGTTATTTCTATAGCAAATATTCAGATGAGCTACATTCCTCAGTTCCACCAGTTCAGATCTTTACAGCTATGACCTGCCATATTATGTCATTCCATATTCCATTTGTAAGGAGGAAGATCCTCTCAGACAACTTCTTGTTACTTCTTACTTGTTACTTTGTGGAACAGACTCCTGAGAGGATGCTTCCCTAATAACAAAAAATTTAAACATCTTCAATCTAGGATCAACTGTTACCTATCCTGTATATCCACATAATATACACTTCATCCTCCCTTTACGCACTTATAACAACTTCACTGGGCCCCTTAATAGGTGAGCAATACTTCTCTTCCTGTTTCATATCCAGCTAGTGTCATAGCCCATTAAGTAAGATACTCGCTCCATTTTTATGTCTCTCCTGAACTTCAAATGTCCAGTGTGTGTCAAATTTTCCAAGCCCTCTTTCCTCATTATGTGTTCTAGAAATTTAAATTATCTCTTCTCTGATTCTTTGTACAGTAGAACATCAGTTCACAAATTTAACTTGTTCTTGAAGCCCGTTTGTAAACCAAAACTATTTTTCCAATAGGAATCAATGTAAAATGGATTAATCCGTTCCTGGTCCCAAAATGATTGCTTATTTAAACTTTAGGGAACAATACTTTGTGCACAAGTTTATACACAAAACTAATGAAAATCATTAAATCTAAGAAAAAAATAAATAAACCCAATGCTAAACAGATAAAATATAGACGAACATTTTAATTTTATCGTACTTGTAAGTAGGAGAGTTATTGGTATTAGGGGAAGGAAAGAAATGTTATTGTTTGGATAATAAATAAAGTTACTTTTATAGTAATTGCTCTGATGAACTTTTCTCTATGATACGTAGACTTTATGAATTTAAGTGCAGTACTAGATTGGCAGCAAGGTCTCATCATTTTAGAGCTGAAATGGCTGCCAGACGTAACTGTAAGTTCTATGCTAACAGTTTCTTCTATCACTTGTGGAATTCTCTGTCTATATTTCTGAGATGAGACATTGTTATTATTTACATTATTTACATTGTTTGAACTTATCTTTATTGGTCCTCATCTTTATTGTCATGCTCACAGAAGAGGCAGGGTACATGGAACTAGAATAATCTACCCCAGTGGATGAAATAAACATTTCAGTTCGAATTTCCAATCACCTGAAGAAGCCTAGTGTGTACAATGGCCAAAACATTGTGAACATGACAATAAAGATGAGAACAACAGTCCAAACAATGTAGATTATGTGGTATTCTCTTCCGGCTTATTGCCTTCTAGTCAACTTTAACTTTCGAAAATTTAAGTGCAATGTCAATCTTCTGTCTTCTTAATTTTTGTTCTTTTATTGTTCTCTCTCCTGAATAGTATTTTTGTCATGGTCTCTAACTCAGTTACCTTTTGCATCTTAGTGGCTTTATTGCCTTGCTTGAAGTGGAATTACTAAAAAAAAAAAAAAATAGTAGAACAGTAATGTTTTCTTTGTTTCTAACAAATATTTTCTGTTTCTTAATACTTTGCTTAGCATTTAGAAGGCATTTTCACTACGTTCAGATAAAAAATAATAACTTTATACTTTAAGGTGGAACATGTAAAGAAAGCTGAAGAACTAGGTAGTTAAGAGAAAGCCAGATGCAAAGTTTTGTCGAGAATTGCTTGAAATTTATTTCAACATCTTGCTCAATATGTAACCCCTTGCTATAACAAATTAAGTATAGGAGAAAAAGAAATTGAACATTGAATAGTCTGTTCCAGAAATAGCTTTACCCAACACCACAAATTGCTATGAAACCAAAACACGAACCTAAAAACTTGAGTCATGTTCTTAAAAAGCCTCGTCAGATCAAGATTTTCATATGGACGTGATACATAGCATCAGCCCCCCCACCACCGCCCCTTCAGGAATATCTAAACTGTCAGCTGTACACAACTGCATCCTAAGATCAATGTTGAAAAAAGGCCTTGGTTGAGTAAAGTTTGAGAGTTTTGGCAAAGATCATCTATTTTTGAACATTGGTAGACTGGCACTACAGAATCACACACAAAGAACTGTACCAAATAAAAGAAACCACATCCCTTGAGGACTACCAAGAGTAGCAACAACTAAAATGGATGGCAGATATAACTTGAAGCAAAAATAATGATTTAATCAAGATGTTGACATTCCACACTACTTCAAGCCAAAGGTTATCAAGGAAACCCCTATCAATACTAGAAAGAGCAATAACAGCTACTGGATGTGGGAAACCTATTTTCCTGAAAAATTTTTTTAAGAGGAAGAGTTTATAAATTTCAACCTACAATAGTACTAAATGCTTGGTCAATGAATTGCAAATGGTTCCTTATAAAGAAACAGCTAATATTATCATTATCTTAGCATCACTGAAAATCCTCAAATATTAACTTATTTTCAGAAAATATTGTACCAGTAAAACTCAAATTCTATAAAGGATAAAACTGAATTTAAATAAAAAGTTAGTGTTATGATGTAGAGGTTAGCACTAATCAGCTGCTAAGCTTGTTTTATGGTATTTAGTCACCCCCACCCACGAGGGCATTATGTGGCACAATGCCGGTTTAATGTGGGATCTCTGAGCCAGTGGGCTCAGCCAAAAATATTCCCTTTGAACCCGTATAAACGGGTTCAGGGTCGGTTTACCTCCCTGAAAGAGACTCCACCCTTTGGCGTAGCCTCGTTCGGGTTCCTCCCCGCCCGAAGGCAGAGAGTTCAACCGATCAGCCTATCAGCCGGTTGCCCGACTGCTAAGCTCGTTTTACTACTTCATTATTCTCAGTGACCACTTATATGAGTGTTCACTTGTGCTTATCAAATTATGCACACTAATTTGCTAGTATCACTACAGTTAGGAAGGAAACCCCCATCAATACTGAGTGATAACAGCTACTGGACTTGAGAAACCTATTTTCCTGAAAAATTGCTTTAAAAGAAAGATTTTATAAATTTCAAATGAAATCAGTACTTGCTGCTCAGTCAATGAATGCCAAATGTTTAGTGAAATGGCTAGTATTAACATTACCATATTATGTATTTGACCATTATGGTCAGCTTTTTTAACAAAGAAACAGTGCTAAAATTTAAGGCATAAAAAGTAGCTACATTGCTATTTCAATTTAAGGCAATCTTTTTTGACAATGCAAATGTAAATCTTCAAATCAGGGTTGATACTGAAGTGTGTACCTTTATTAGTGCCAGAATCATTTTATTCATTTGTTTCAAAGTAATAAATTAGGAAAGAGCTTTTATACCATTTTATTTTAACCATTTCACCCCAAGCAAAGCAATAATGCTACTAAGACATAAGTAGTTACTGGGAATGGAAGAGAATGAGAAGGCCAAGAGAAAATAATGGCATAATCAAGATGTTAACATTCCATGCTACCTCAAATAAAAGGTTAGGAAGGAAACCACCCATCAGTTCTAGAAAGAGCAATAAGAGCTACCAGACATGATAAACATTTTCCTGAAAAATTGTTTTCAGAGAAAGATTTTATATCAACCAAAAGTACTGGCTGGTCAGTCAATGAATACCAAATGTTTCGTTATAGGAAAATGACTAATATTATTGTTATCATTACAATTTGTTCCACACTCTACTAATTCTTCAGCTATTGATGGTATTCCAAGACTGACATTTACACAAGTTGTTTCAAATTTCTTTTAATAATTGTAGATAGATTTTTTACTTGGCAGGGATTTTTCCAAAACATGTATAATAGGGATAGCTAAGTCCACCTATTGTCCAGTTCAGGAGTAGAAGTTTATACCTGGTTTCATATTTCATATTGGGTTTTCAGTGCCTTCTCTTTTCATTCTCTTTCACTCTGTTGGTTCCAAACCAATAAGAAAATGACTGCAAAACACTTGCTCCTCCCCAATTTATAGGCAGAAGGACACTAGCCAATAAAACAAGCTGGTTCTTGGTTTTATCTGACTTAGTTCCAGGCTATCTTGAAGTCAGAATGCTACATTTGCTTGTCTGAGCTTGCTCTTGCATGTCAACCCCAATTCTTAGTTTGTGAACTTTTTGCCCTATTACTGTTGCTTTGCCTTATTACTGTTAATTTGCTTTGCAGATATTGTTTGCTTGCTTTATATTATTTTTTGCCCTGTTCTTTTCTTTTTCTTCTTATTGCTTATTACAAACTTTGTCATTTTTGTTTGTTGGTCAGTTCTGTCACTTATTCTGCATTTAACCATGTCTACTCACTCGTCACCCTCCTAGTAACTGCTCGTGCCTTAGTGGCATTATCACCTTGCTTGGGGTGAAATGATTAATAAATGGTCTAAAATTTTGAACAAAGGTGACAGAATTTGTTTTGTTAAATTCAATCATACAAAAGCCTTCTCAACTAAATCTGTAGATACCTTTCCTCACTTTGCTTGCTGAATGTTCACTGACAATGGAAAAACTAACGCATTATTATTATTATTATTATTATTATTATTATAGTTCCTTAATTATTATGTTTTGAGATCCTATCTGACTCTTAGATTTTTCAGCTAGGTGATGATGGTCATATCTCTACTCTGCCACACACAACACTTTCTTTAGTATATAAACTATTCCAAGCAGTGTTGCCAACTGAATTCTTGGAGATAGTCCTGAGTTGCATCAACCGCAAAAGGGACAGCTTGAGTTGTTACTTGGTATATTTGTCCAGTTTCCACTCCCAGGTATTGGCCTCTCTGTATTTTCTCCTGCTCCACTTCTCAATGTTCTTATTCCAAGATACTACAACATCTCTCAGAATTCATACATAACTACAGTTTTGCACAAGTGTGATATCAGCTTGTCAGTCAAAATGGCATTATCCTAGGAGCTTCGTGTGCTTGTTTTTTTCTAGTGACAGTGGTGAATGCTCATATCACTTCACTGTGTACTTCTTGAGGCCAAACCTCCTGTATAGTTCCCAGTGTATTTTGAGGATTAGTTTGTCATGTTATCGTTTGTGCTCTTTTTCTGCTAGCTGAATGCAGCCACTGACAATGTGTTGTACACTTTCAGTGGTTTATTATTCTTCTTATTATTATTGTTAAGAACTTTTTACAAAAAAAGTGCATTGTGATGGTCTGTATGTTAGATAGCTTCAGTCATACATTTTTAACACTGTTCTTTTGTAATTACCCTAAACTATCAGTTTATTCATTGGTAGGAAAATTGCATCTGAAACAAAGAAAAGAGTACTGAACTGTAACATGATATCAGTTCTCCTATATGGCAGCGAATGATGGACAGTCTCCTCACAGATGAGGAGACTTGAAGCAATATAAATGTGGTTCCACATAAGGATGATGAGGATAGCATGGTCCAAAAAAGGAAACAAAAGGGACACTTATAATTAACATCAGAAAGAAATTTCAAGGGCACATAATAAGGAATGTGGGCTTGTAAAATTTGATACTCACAGGATAGATTGAAGGAACCACAAAAAAAAAAGTATAACTCACCTAGTAACCTTGGGTAATGGGAGAATAGGGTTTAGGAGAGATAACAGAAAGACAAAATTTATTAAAAGCTAAAAGGGACAAGAAATTGTGGAGGGCCATGATCCCTAATGCCCTGAATGGACATAGCACATAGAAGTAAAATGAAGTGAGTCTTTCTGTAGATATGGATGCATACCATGCCTCAATATAGCCTGATTGATGAGGATTTGATTTTATTCAAATTGAAATGATCAGTAACCCAACACTGTGAGGAGCTTGTTCTTCCATAATTAATCAACAGCTGGTTGGAGTTGAAACAAAACTGTACAATGCCAAAATCAACAAAGTAATTAACAAAGAAAAACACATTGAGTTAATTAGAAATGTGTAGGAATAGATGACTAAATGACAGGATGGAACAGGTGGGGTAGATATCTCCTTGAAAAGATCACTTGTCTATCTTTTGACCTATATCTACCTATATTGTCCTAAATACATACCAGTGATTGATTTCAGTGTGTATATCAACCCACGTATATGCGTTTATGTCTTAATGATATTTTAAGGGGTGTCTCTATGAGTGTGTGTGTGTGTGGATTATTTTTACACTCCTACTGTCTCTCTCTCTTTCTTTTTCTGTCTCCCTCTCAGAGATGCACACAAATACTTGTAAAAACAATGATATAAATTGAAAAAAATCTTGTTTGTTGCCTGTTATAACTACATGCGACTAAAACGTTATGTTGGTGTTAATATGTGCAAAGACATGGCAGAGTGGGAATGCTTAAATTTTAAAATTTTATTTTATTTTTCATTTTGGGTATGGAGTCTCTGGTCAATTTCTTTTAGTTTCTTTTTGTTTTTGTTTTAACCACTTATTTGTTATTAAATATCCAACATTGAGATACTAGATAATCTGCAAAGAAAGGTGAAATTTTGTAAGAACCAAGATGTAAATTTACTGTGGATGATCTGAAAAATAAAAATTTATATATCATTTTCTCCCATATATATATATAATTACATATGAGTGTTTTGATAGGCATAATGGCTGGAAGTTCAGGCCAGGCAAGCAGAGATAGAGTTTAATATCAGATAAAAAACAGGTTTCAAGGCGATCATAATTTTTGCATAGAGACTGGCATCAGACTTAAATAAACACATGCACACACACACACACACACACATATATATATATATATATATAAAGAAATAATCATACATAGAATCAATCTGCAATATTAATGTGATTAATGGCAAAATCATTTTGCTAGTAGAACATAATGTATTCATTAAAATACTGTTAATCCATTGAATGATGTGATCCTCATTTATAAAACTGTTGTCAGATGTTTCTAGTGTATATATTTTTTTTTAAGTTAAGCAAGTACTTTCGAAGATCCATGTCTCCATCGTCAGGCTGTAATTTTTTTCCTTTAAAGTTAGAACTTAAAGCCGAAATAATTGTTTGTAGACCAAAAGATATTTTTTAAGAATGTGCTATTTATTGACGGTTGTACAATCTCGGAACATGCGAGTCGCAACGCTAAAGTTCAAAATTTCAAGTGAGAATTTTTATATGAATTTTGTAATATGGTAAATCCACGAATTCTTTTTTTACAAGTGTTTTTCAGTTAACATGACATGAACTAAGTTTATAGTTCAATTAATATAGTGATATGTATTATTTTTTTTCTCAGGAATTTCATAATGCGGGATCAATTGTTTTTTATAAAGATATAATATTAGGCAGCATATATTTTATATATAAAGAAATAAACATACATAGAATCAATCAGCAATATTAATGCGATTAATAGCGAAATCACTTCGCTAGTAGAACATAATGTATGCATAAAAATATATATATATATATATGCATGAGCATTTCCTTCTGTCACTGAGCATCTGTGATGCAATCACAATTTTGAATAGCACTAAATTGTCTACATTATCTATTTTGGCTTGTTATATATATATATATATATATATATATATATATACATATAATTATAGATAACTAGACTCATTTCGAAAAACACTCGAATTTTTGATTTGCTAATAATCAAATCAATCTTGAGGGAAAAAAAGGTTTTAAAAAAAGAAATATATTTATCTCAGTCTATTTCTTTCTATCCATTTATCTATCTATCCCAATATGTTCACTGTTCATATCTCTCTCTCTCTCTCTGTATATATATATATATATATATATATATATATATAATGACAAATTAAGAAAACACCTTAAAAATTCATATCGGTTATAATTTATTTTATGAATATTGTTATATTCATCTCTTCAGACTGAATATTTTTAAGAAATGGAATCAATCCATCCAGACAGATGGGGGGGGGGAGGATAAAAAGGAGAAAGGGAAAAAGAGAGAGAAAAAGAAAAACAAAGAAGAATAAAATATCTAAAAAATATATTAATAAAAAAAAAATCCCTACCATTATAAATTGGTATTTCATATATATATATATATATATATATATATTTACACGCACACACACACACACATTCAGAGTGTTTCACAGTTGTTGAAAGAAAGCAGCAGCCTCTCAGATAGAGCTCAAAGACCATGAAGACTTTGATGAGGAGGAACAGTGGTTCCAGCTCCATGAAAATTTTGGGACGCGTCTCATCAGCACAAAGCAGAGGTGGAATGGCCACCTCACTTGCCTGACCTGAATACCCCAGATTTCTTCCTTTGGGTATTACTCAAGAACAGCATCTATCAGGACAACCCTTGCATGATGGCTGCATTGAAGGCAGCCATCACAGAGAAGATTCAAGTGATCACCCAGGAGGAATGTGCACACGTGTTACAAACAACTTTGCATTTAACAGTGCTTTCAACTGAATGATGGACATTTGGAACATGTACTCTAGGGCTCCTCTTGATATTTTTGGTTAATGTTTGAAGCTAAATGCTTGCAGATCTTAAAATTTTATCCTTTTACTTTTCAATAAATGTAATTTCTATTATTCTCTCATTTGATGTCCCTGAATTGTACCCAATCATTTTATTTAAAAAATTGTGAAACACCCTGTATAATACTCTATTCATATATATTTATTTATCTAATTCTATTTAGATATAATTCTATTCATATCTATCTGACTAATTTTATTCATATCTATCTAATTCAATTCATTATCTATCCTAATCTTTTTATATTTAATTCTATTCATATCTATCTATCTATCTATCTATCTTATTATATTCATATCTCTCAATTTAATTCTATTCATATCTATCTAATTCTGCTCATATCTATCTATATATCTATATAATTCTATTCATATCTACCTCTCTAATTGTATTTGTATCTCTCTTTCTAATTCTATTCATACATATCTTTCTAATTCTATTCATATCTCTGTTTAAATCTATTCATATCTATCTTTCTGATTCTATTCATATCTGTGTATCTAATTCTATTCATATCTGTGTATCTATCTATCTATCTATGTAGCTCAGTCTGTTCATATCTTTGTATATGTGTACATATTGGGCTACATTTGAAATGCCAACGTTAATAAATTTTGAATTCGGGTACTTTCAACCCTTGGTGAATACATTTAAAATAAGCTTGGCTGATAAGAAAAAAGTCATTTCCTAATGTAGCAGCAATGGTTATTCAAATGTAACCCAGACAACTTCTTATAGCCCAATTTGGCAAAATTGGTCTGTGCTTATAAAATTAATAAACACACAAATGTGTGCATTATATATATATATATATATATATATAATATATATATATATATCTTATGTGAATTTCTGTTTATTTATATTATCATTCACATTTAATGAAAGTGAAAAAGCAATAACTATATATATATATATATATATATATATATATATATATCAGTCACAAAGGGTGACTTGGCAACCAGGGTATGCAGTTCAATCACCAAGGCAGAAAGTGGTGCAGTTTAGCCTTATTCTTCCTCCCCACAGAAAATGATTCCCCGCCCCACCACATCTGTCAATATTATGCACTTCTACCAATAGGTCATGCTTCGTGCTTGATAACCTTGAAGTGTCTTCATTACTAATACCCTGCTGACAGGGTCTGCCATGATGACAGTCATTGGTTATGAGAGAAATCTGAGAAAGTAATAAAACCTACAAATAATTGGATATTTCAAATTTATTTGTCAATCAGTTCAATTCTTCATTTTTTTTTTGGCAAATCCGTCAAGCACTTTGTTATAAAATGTATCAGCACTGTGCTTCTTCAAATGTTCTTTAGTCATGGAAATAAAGATCAAATTGCTCAATCTCTCTTCACTTTGAGAATACCTCATCTAATTATTTATTCATTTTAATGAAGAAAATGATCTCTTGGAGGAAGCAGATGTGGCAGGTATGGTCAGAATGGGACATAGAAATTTTGTTACTTCTACCAGAGATTGGTTGAGTTCAAGTTACCATATTATGTCTGTGACTTTTTGGATACTTGACACTTTGTAAAATCTGCAGCATAGAGTGATTTCAGTTTGCATTTCAATCCATGCAAATATGAAAACACTTTCATTGGAAATTTTTTCATAAGTGTGAAAAACTTTTAGATTCAATGAATCTGAACTCTCCCATTGTTTTCAAATCTTTGCTCAACATGAACAATAACTTCATCCAAAATTCGGTTAAACAAAGTTCTTAAAACAGCTTCTGGTTTTTGATATTGACCATGCTTCTCTGGTGGTTCAGTGACACCATCCACAACCCAGCAATAAAATTCTTCAAATTAGTTTTTCTTGATTGCAAATGTTAAAAGAGAATTTTGTTCAATAAACTGAGTGACAACATTTCACCAAACAACTGAGGATAAAATTCAGTAAACTTAACTAATACCTAAAGGTTAAATCCACTTTGGTAGGAAGGGAGACAAGCTATTGCCAGTGCTTAGAACACATCCAGTAAGCTGAGGAATAAGAGTCTAATATCTTCAGAAATTTATTAGCCAAGAATGGTGAGTTCAATGCTAGGTAGGACCAGAAGAGGTGGTATAGTTAACAGCAACCAATTGCTTTTTGTTTTGTAGTTCTCAACCTCACAAACACACCTTGAAATATCAAGCAAACTTTTTGAAGAATGAAAAACAGAATCTCTGAGCCACTTAATAGGATTTTAAAATCCCACTAATAACAATTTACACTGAAAATCTTATACAATTGCAACAAGTTGTCTATGCTAATTCTGGAGTACTCCATTCCTCTGGATTTTCTAATATGGCTGAAAATAGTTCAGGAAATACACTAAATTTATTTTGAAAAAATTGATACGTGTTGAAAGGAATAATTTCAATGTGTGTTAGGTAACACTGGGAATTTTCTTGCAGTGCTTTTGTATGGCAGGGTTATTTGAACATTCAACTTTGAAAAAAAGGTTTGCATTCATTTTAAAGCTTAGTAGAAAAATTGATATTAACGAATATTTGAAGCTGATTGAGAAATTCCCAAATATGTGAATAGCATAACAATGTACAAATATGATGTTTATATGAAAAATCTCTTTTGTTCTTGTTTGCTCCACCATAAGTTTGTGCAATGAGTTTTTGGAAAGACTTGAATTCATTAACAGATTTTCAAATTTCTTCTGTCAGCAATGCACCTCTTCTATATTTACTGACATCAATATATCCCCAAAATCCTTTCTTGAAGCTTTTCCTTCTTGCCAACAAATAGCAAAATGACAACTGAGAATTTATTCAAAGCTCCGTATTCTCATCAAACATAACAGCAACAAATGATGTTTTTTTTTTATCATTGCCTTAAATTTGTCATCCATTATAGCAGCTACACAATAAAAGATCTCTGTTTGAATATTTCTTGAAATTATAGAAAATGTGCACTTCGTATTTTTCTTTACAAAACTTAAACAATCATTGTATTCTGCTACTGCTTAACTTCCTTATATGGCATGTCCCCTCAGGACGTAGGCGATCATGATCCTCTACAATTTCCTGCCCTTCGTAGCTTTTAATAAATTTTGTCTTTTTCTTCCAAACCCTGTTCTGCCATCCATTTACTAAAAGCTTAGTATGTTATGCCTTGTTTTTCTCTGTTCCTCTTTCATTCAATCTGTCCTATGAGCATCAGAATTTCCAAGCCCTCTTTCCTCATCATGTGTCGTAAAAAATTTCAACTGTCTTTCCCTGGTGTTAAGTGTAAGTTTTCCTTTTCGTTTTCATTTTCCCTAAAACTTCGTTGTTGCTCACATGTTTGGTCTATGGTATTCTCAGCATCCTTCTGTTGCTTCAAATCTCTTCTTCATCTGTGAAGAGATTGTCTGGCATTCACTGCCATATACGAGGACACATAGCCAGAAACTGACCCTTATTGTTTGATTATTCTGTTTCATTGTGTCCTTGAAATGCTAACTCTTGATGGACCAACATCTCAATGTAATGAAACTTTATCAATATATCATGATTTTTCTTAACTGATCTCTTATACAACTGAATCAAAACTGCTTTCCAGTGATTGGTCGATGTATCAATTTTCAAAGCAATTACAGAATTCAAAGGGTTCTGAGATATTTTTTGTCTTGTCAAATTTTTCAAATCTCATTAGCCAGTAGTTGTCGATGTGTTTTTATATAATATGGGAGAGTGCTTATTCTTATTGGTGTCCAAGGGAAAAAAAAGTCTGGTTTCAAATTATTAATTTCAACCCATAAAATACTTATGAGGTAGGCACCAGAAGTGTTTGAACTCTAATTAAACAAAGTAAGATTTAGTAAGATTCGGTATAACTGACACCCTCGGCTTAACTCTATGGCCCCAGAAGGGTTGGTATGGCATGACTAATGAGTTTCCAAATGTTCACAGGTTTCGGTCACTCTAGGGTAGGTAACTCCATTTACATGCTGAAGAAAAAGTATAGCATGATGAAAAAAGGCTCTAAACTGAATAAAAACAAAATTTTATCGTCAAAATATTTATATTATTAAGAAGAGAAAAAAACGAAAGTATAGTTTTATTATTTTATGAATTTTTTTAATCCTTTCTAACACTTTCGAAATTTTGGTTAAATTTTTTTTCGTTAGCAGTCGACGTAATATTTACGATTAGTGTTTTCGCGCCTTTTTTCTGGTGAAAACCACATTGACTTGGAAATTCTTGCAAAAATTAAATAATTGTCGGATTTTAATGAAACTTTCCCAAATTAATGAAGTTATTTTTGAATTTTCTTTTAACCAATAAAAGTAGAGCTGCTTAGAGAATTTAAATCATCAGTTCTTTGTTACCGAAAATCTGCTCTGAATTGTAAAATAAAAAATGCAATAAAACTATCAAATTATTTAATTAGAAAAGCTTTTAATTGATTTTATAAATAAAATTTATTAAGGACATTATTGTCTTAAGAAACAAAATTTTTTTCGGTGAATAATAAATTTTTAAAAGAATTGTTTTCATTTTTTTAATCCGGTTAAGTGAAAAGTATACTTACGAATCAAAAATTGAAAAGAAAAGTCGTTTATACCCAATATTTTTTTTAATTTAATTTTTTATGTATACGTAACTAACACCTGTCTGAAAGTACGATTGGCCATACAGGACATAATCAGAAGATAAGAGCGATGACCATAGTAAATTTAAATTCACTATTCCTAAAGTTAGATCAGAGAGAATATTTTCCAACATTTTTAAGATGACTGAGTACTTAAAAATTATATAAAAAAAAAGGTGCTCAACGTCATTTTCTTAAATTATGTTTTAACAGATAAACTCTCCGTAGAACAACAGTAAAGGTGTTGACAAATTTTATCATCGCTTGTGAAGTAATCTCCGAGTGACAAACGACGGTGATAAGCGCGTAATCACCGCTACCGTTTGTTATAAAAATCGATTTCTTTCTTATTTAAAACTTAAAGTAAATAATATTTTTTCAAATCGAATTAATTATACTTTAAGTCAGCTAATATTCCTCAAATAAATTTTCAGAAAATATATTTTATTTTTAGAAGATTTTTACAACCGAGAAATAACTTTTGTTTACAAATGTGTCAAAAATGGCCGATTTCGTAAAAGCGACCAAAAAGTAGATATTGAATCAAAATAATTTTTGTTTTAAAATCACAATATTGATCCATATTTTTTTTAAAAATATGGATCAATATTGTGATTTTGTTTCTTCGTTTAATGATAATGTTATTAAGCTTATCAGACGTTATGAAAAGAATTTACATAAAATAAATAGACAACACTTGTCTATATTATTTAATGAAAAATGTATGAATGAAAAAATGCTGCCTAAATACACAATATATATATACACACATTAAGAAATGGACAAAGTCCGGCAATTTATTAAAGACATTTTTATGTTTAACATTCTTTTTATAGATACAAATATTTAAGTAAATGCTCTGTTTTAAATAAACAGTATTAAATAACATTTACCGGCCAGAATATGTCCGAGAAATTTTCATAGAAAATATACGTCCTTTGACAAGATTCGAACCATCATCCTATACGGAGCCCTCATTTAGCTTGACGTGCCTAACCTCTCGGCCACAAAGGATCGATCGGTTGTCCAGGTCGAATTTACTGCTCATAAACTTCAATCTTCCATGAATCTCGTACATTCATAACTGCTCATGGCGTATCAAATGTAAACAAATGACGTCATACATTAAGAAATGGACAAAGTCCGACAATTTATTAAAGACATTTTTATTAAAATAACAATGAAAATTTCTAGGACATTCAGGCCGGTAAATGTTATTTAATACTGTTTATTATAAACAGAGCATTTACTAAAATACTTGTATCTATAAAAAGAATATTAAACATAAAAATGTCTTTAATATATATATATATATATATATATATATATATATATATATATATATATATATACACACATTATATTTGGTGTCGGATAAAGTGGTTATAATACAAATTTGTTATAACTGATCCACACACCGACATATCTGTAGTTTTTACTAATTTCAGATTGTGAATTTTTTATGATGGATTTAGAAAATGTGGTATCAATGCTTTCATTCCAGTTCCATATCAAAGTTTCTGTTTGGAAATTTTTACCCTGAGTAGAGAATAGCATATTGCTTCTGTTCTGGAAAGGTTTCAATATTTATATCAATAATTATTTTTAATTCAACGTGTTTGTACCGAAAGAATTTGTATCTACTTTGTCAAAATTGACTCACAAGTTAGAGAACCTATGGCGTTCATAATAATAAGCATTGTTGTTGTTTGATATTCAACGTTACTATGAATTAGTCGAATGGAGCCGAAAAATTGGAATTATTTAAATAAGCAAAAATAATATGTTTAATTAGGTTTTTTAAAAGCAGTACCGAATTATTTAAACAAGGGAAAAAATTTTCAATTTAAGTTTGTTGAATTAATTATCAGTATATAATATATTAGAAAATTATTCAAATGTTTCTCTCATGGTCAGCTCTTCTCAGAGTATGAAATTTAAGTGGGTGTAGCAAAATGACAAAAATGAACTTATAGGTAAATAAACCCTATTTCCAACCCAATTACATACCGATATACATACATAATTTAAACATGTCCAAACTTTATTTTTTACCTAATAACAGACAATATTTACTACATGCCAAAAAAGAGTTACGAATACAGCACACACCGTTTAAGTCAAATTGTCTATTGGTTAGAAATTAACATCACCATATGAAATATTTGACCAATCAGAAAAATTTTTCCCGAGCTAGCTTTCGGGAAAAAAGTCAATTAAAGACTATTTTTACTTTTTTTTTTACTCTTGAATTCATGTACATATGTTTGTAAATACAAATGATTTATTTAACAGGCATGCACTTTATTTTTTGATATAATGGAATATGCGTACACCTGTGTTCCCCTCACTGGTTGGCTGGTGTCCGTCATAAATACCGACGGACGTGTAGGTACGACAGAGTCCAGAGCCTTAGCCTGAGAGCTAAGTCTATAACGACGCCCATTGGACTACGCCATTGATCTACACTTCTTACCTGCGACTACGACGCGTACCAGTCGATTACTGCTACCATATTCTACTTGGTTATAGTAGCCAAAACCACTTAGCTACTTCGTTCAAATATATCCCTTTCCGGTTAATGATTTAAATGGTGAGAATACTTCGTCGCAAACAATATAAATAAGATACATCAACCCCGAACCTGTATATGAATGATATGATCCCCGTTTATAAATTCCAGTTGCATAAGGTCTTTTTAATTTTTTACAAGCTTTCGTCTGTTCCTACAGACATCATCAGGTATGGAAGTAGATTTTGTTCTTGTTTTTACTTCTCAGTAATAAGAGGACAACGAAAATAGAGATGTAATCCGAAAAAATGCTATGAGAAATGTGTTATTGTTTTGGAACGTGCGGTCGCAACGCTGAGTTCGAATTTAAATTTTAAGGTTCTGCGTTTTTGTACAAATATAGCGATAAGAGAATTTTTTTTTACTGGTAGATTTTCCGTGAATATGGCATGAACTATATTGTTCAATAATTACAGTAATGTCACACTTATTATCCGAAAGTTGCACGTTGGATCAGTTATTTTAATTTCAAATTAACCTCTATATTTGTTTTTTGTATGAATGATTCATGAATTTTAATATATATATATATATATATATATATATATATATATATATATATATATATATATATATAGGGTTGGTCAAAAAGTTTGTTCTGTTTTTGATGGTAATGTTGAAATTAGTCGCTTAATCATTCGGCACTCATTGAGTGAACATTTAGCATTAGTAAGTATTCAAAGTTATAAAAACAAAAAAACATTTGTTAAAACAGCTTTTCAAGGAATTAGACATTTCCAGTTCACTGTTATCAGTCTTTCTCGTATTGATGGGAATTTTCTTCCAAAACAATATATGCCATATTAAATATACTTTAAACTCTTTGACAATGCATATGGGTTTTATTATTCTATCTGGGACAGGGGGAACCATATGGATTCTATTTTGCAGATAAAAATAATTAAATTTCAGATAAAAAAATTAAATTAAAAAAAAATAACCTTCTCGTATTTTTTTTTTTGTTTTTTTTACCTGAAAGAAACATGTGTCGGCGACTTTAAGGGAATCGTCAACAACGATTCTCGCTTTCAGGCGAGTGACAAAGACTATATGGAATCCGTTGTTAGATCCGCTGCTAAGAAAGTTGGTTCACTGTGTTGTGCGAGATAATTTTTCTCTCCAGAATTTATCTTACATATCTATAAGTCTACCATTCGTCCATGCTTAGAATATTTCTGCCACATATGGTCCGGTGCTCCTGCTATATATTTAGAGATTTTTTGATAAACCCCAAAGAAGAATCTGTAATGTCATTGGTCCTGACCTGGCATCCCGGCTTCAGTCACTTTCCCAGCTCCGTAATGTAGCTCCCCTCTGACTTTTCTATAATTATTTTCATGGTAATTGCTCTGGTGAACATTCTCTCTATGGTACTTCGACATTATGAATTTAAGTGCAGTACTAGATTGGCGGTATGGTCTCATCATTTTACAGTTGAATTGGTTATATGTAACCGTAAGTTCTATGCTAACAGTTTCTTCTATCGCACTTCTCGCTTGTGGAACTTTATTCCGGCTTATTGCTTTCTAGTCTACTTTGATCCTCAAAAATTTAAGTGCAATGTCAATCGTTATCTTCTATCTTCTTAATTCTTGTTCTTTTATTGTTCTCACTTCTTAATAGTATCTTTAGCTCATGATCTCTAACACTCAATAACCCCTTGAGCATTCGTTATTGCCGTGAAATGACTAAAGAACATTAAAGAAAAATTAGAAAATAAAAGCTTTACTTATTTATTTATTATTATTTTACACTCATACGGTAAATAACACTTTAGACCATTGTTTCTCAACCAGAGTTCTTTGGAACCCTCGGGGCCCGCAAGAGGTCGCTAGGGGTTCCGCTAGAAACAGTGATAATTAGGCTTATATATTTTTGTGTAATTTTTGTTTAATTTTATCTTTCTAATTTTACTATATACGTAGAACATAGTTTTGGGAAATTCTTTGGTTATTATAATAAAGACTTCAACCTGGTATATTATTTAAAATTATAATATTCATATTTATAATTATAATATTCATATTTATAATTATAATTATAATAATTATAATAATAATAATAATAATATAATTATAATAATAATATAATAATAATTATAATTATAATTTTCATATTTAGCGATGTCTATATGGCGTCAGTGTCAAACTACCTTTACTGCTTAGTGGACGGGACCGATACGTGGCGAATTTGTGTATCATTGAGTGACTCATTCGAGTATAGGAAGCGTGCATGGTGTCCATAGAATATGTTTACTACGTGAACTACAATAAAAATATGAAAGAGATTAATATTAATAATGATATATAATAATTTTTATGCAGTATTTTCCTGAGACATGAAAACTATTTCAACGAGTCCACAATGGTTAAAAAGTTGAGATACTCTGGTATCTGGTATATATATATATATATATATATATATATATATATATATATATATATATATATATATATATAATCACATTAAATAAGATGTAGGATACACACTAACATGGTCTTGTTATAGTGAACAGTTTGACAGTTTTTCACACTTCTTGTCATTTCACTGGTTTCCAATTCAAAGTCTGTGACAGTGCATTAAATGTCCCTAAGCTAGATAAGTAGTCTCTTATATACAAAGACAGAAGGCGATTTAATTCTAAATAAACAGAACCATTCGTTTTTTTTTCTTATTTTAGAATCTAAAACCTTTGGGCGTAATGTAATCTGATTTAGTCGAGATACAATATATAAGACAAGGAATATTAGATTGTTTGTATGTCTATTTAATATAATTAAGCAGCAATTTTTCTTCTAAACAAGTTGTATTAAAAAGGATAGACACTCTATGTCTATTGAAGTTATCCATCCTGTTCTCCAAATTATGTATCACCTTCCGGAAAAAACTTGATGTTGCAAATGCAAGCTTTCGTGTTACACTAGTCATCTTCTGGGGTGTGAAAAAGTAAAGTGAAGAAAAATAAAAACTTTCAAAATATAAACTGCTTAAAACTCTTGATTTTCTTTACTCTTTCATATAATTCATAAATGGCTTTCCATTTACTTAAAGACACTTTTCATTGTCCTAAATTTTACTATATACGCACGGCTTATTGCTGGAAAATCCTTGGTTTTTATAATAAAGGATTCAACCTCTTATATTATTTAAAATTATAATAATCATGGGGAATGTATTTAGCGATGTTTATATGGCATCAGTGTGAATACCACCTTCACTGGTTAGTGAACAGGACCAGTATGTGCCATATTCACATATCATTGAGTGACTTACTAGAGTGCAGGACACATGCACAATGTCCATAGATATTATGTTACCGTAAGAACTACAATAAAAATATGAAAGAGATAGATTAGATATTAATAATCTTACTTATTATAAAACGCAGATTGTGTGTGTGTCTGTACGTTTATATATTGGATCGGATTTCCTACATTTTTCAACCGATTTCAACAAAACTTCACAGGACTACGTAAAATTACCTTGCAGTGGTTCTGACAGCGCCAAAAATTGGAAAAACACAATTGTTTTTGCACGAAATCAATTTGAAAACACGATTAAGAAGCATCACGAGAATGAAAGGGGGACAACTCATATCGATTTATACTTATTATAAAACCCAGGTTGTTTGTGTGTGTGTTCGTTTATATATGGGATTGGATTTCCTAGATTTTTCAACCGATTTCAACAAAACTTCACTTTGTTTTTGGCAGGTAGAGTTTCTTATTGTCTTGTACACTTTTTTCTTTATTTTTACATTCAGAATGCTTTAAAGATTCCATTTACAAGACAATTGTTTATAATAAAATTCTATTCAATCGGTAGACTCATAACTATTGAAAACAATGTTTTTGTTTGAGTTTGGGTTTGGCCAATTCGTAAAAAAAAAAAAAAACTAATTAAGACATGCTTGTCCGTCAACCTTAAACAATAATCTTTGTCCATTTTATTTTTCAGTCTTTATGATGGTCGATACTTGATCTATCTCTTACTGTTAAATCCCCGGGCAACGCCGGGCTCTACTGCTAGTAGTATATAATAATTTTTATGTAATGTTTCCCTGAGACATGAAAACTATTTCAATGGTTCCACAAGTGTAAAAAGGTTGAGAAACGCTGCTTTAGAGAAATGAAACGTAATTCGGCAAATAAAAACAGGAACTTCTTTTATGTGCCGTTTACCTTCAGGACGTAGGCAATCATGGCCCTCCACATTTTCCTGTTCCTTGTAGCTCTTAATAACTTTTGTCTTTTAGTTATTTATCTCAAACCCTGTTCTACCATCCATTGGCTCAAACCCATCAAGTATGTTACGCGTTGCTTTCCTCTGTCCCTCTTACCCTCAATTTAAACTGTGTGTATCAGGTTTTCCAAACCCTCCTTCCTCAGCACATGCCCATAAGTTTAAAAATAAAGAAAAAAGTGTGCAAGACAATAAGAAACACTACCTGCCAAAAACAAAGTGAAGTTTTGTTGAAATCGGTTGAAAAATGTAGGAAATCCAATCCCATATTTCAACTGCCTCTTCTTGATGTTAAATATAAGTTTCTTTTTCGTTTCCATTTTCTCCAATACTTTGTCGTGGCTCACATGTTCGGCCCATGGTATCCTCAGTATCACCGTTCCAATGGGTCTTGCGAATATAAAACAATTCCGTTTCCATTTTCACTTCCCGCTAAATAAAATATTCACCCAATCAGTTCCATGGATATCTAATTAATGATTGCCAGTCACGTCTTCTCTTCATTGATTGATTTAATTGATGTTGTTTGGGATCCAGTGAACGGATTCAGACTTTGGTAATATCAACTGCATTTTAAGCCGAACAAGATTAAACTGATCTGGCGAATGTGGTCAGGAGATTTAAATCAGAAGTGGATTGATGTGCTCGTATGTAATCTACGTCCGGATCTCTCAGCCGTTGTCAATTGTTCCAGACAGTTTTAAAACTCATGGGCTAGCAAATCAGAAAAAAATAACATCAGGAAAGTGTATCAATGGGACGCGCACATTGTAATATTCTCGACACATACTTAGTGTTATGGTCCGGTTCCTTGTACCATGGTGATGGTCCAAGGTAGAACCGATAAAGAAGAACTCGAACACGGATATGGAATAACACAGATATATTACAAACAGGAATATATACAGAGAAGTAGAGAGTGTTAGTACGAACAATCAGGTTTAGTAGTAATTGTCTGAACACGACTCTGTTTCGGACTGCTTCTGACTCGACTGACTGACTCGCTTCTGACGGACCTCTCTCCAGACTTCAGACTGAACTCCCTGCTTCCTCTTGAGGCGCAGTATTTATCACGTATGGAATAGTTCATTATGTTATTATGGGTAAGGTCCCACAACACTTAGCATCTCTATTATAATTCTATTTCTCTCTCCCTTTCGTTATTCAGTTTCTTAGTTGGTTCGCACGATCATTACGCCCTGTCAGTACCTCATAATGGACTATTCCGTTCTAACTGCGTTAAAACACGGAACTGACACATCAGAGACGCTACTTGATTTCAATGAGAAAATGAAAGAAAAAGAAGAAACTATAGAAGCATTTAACGTTTGTTTTAGTGAAATGGAAAAAAAAATTCCCTTTCAAATCTTTTCATTTGTACACAATTATTTTAAATAGATCTTTTAATAACAATGTTTACAAGACAAGTCTTCGTCTAGAATAGATAGTTATATTACCAATAACCTTCTACAGAGTTTACGAAGCTTTAACAAAATTGGATGTTATTATTGGGTCCTTTGTAAATATGACCAGATATATCTTTAGCAGGCTCGGTATCCATCCGTGTCGGAAGACGATGGAGCTGGATGGTGTTTCAGGCGTAATGTCTAGATTGATTCTTCCCGTTTCTCGAGAGTGTACATGGTTTGGGTAGGCACTCTTATCTATACATTAAGTCCCCGCTCTCCATGTCGCTGAAAGGATCCAATGGAAATGCAAATGCTAATACACATGGTTTCAGCAGGAGTTGCCAAGACGTTATTGAATATAAACATGAACTGCCGCGGATTTTCCTCGGGTTGACTTCCGAAGAGTGGGTATTGCTGCAAAACAGCGGAGTTTTTAAAACAATTCTTTCACACTAGCTAGGTTTAACGGCTTAAGTAAACCCAAATAACGCCAGAGAGAGAGAGAGAGAGAGAGAGAGAGAGAGAGAGGAGATATATATGTGTATATATATATAGAGAGATAGATGTCTACCATATTTAATGAAAGATATATATATATTTGTAGAATAACAATAATAAACAGCACTTACCGGTGTAAAGGTCCCAGCTAGCGTCCAGCTGGCAGACAAAAATAAAGCAGGTTATAACTTAATACAAACCCTGCAAACTAACTGATGAATCAAGCTGGTATTTATATAGAAATACCTCCACTCAGGTACCAGCAGCCAATCACAGCCCAAGCAATGGACTATCCCACTTTAGCACAATGAGATGCTCCATGGCAACATAAATAGCTCTCTTTCTAAAGGTTGGATTATTATTCACTTAGCTTGCTCCACAACTGAGTGTTTATCTCTACCACGTGATTTTTCTACAATATTATTTTAAAAATATGGCCCCATCGCTACACAGGAATTACCATGTTTCAAAACAGGAACTAAATTTTAAATTTAATTATTAAATTTAAAATCCACAGCTCCATTCCATTCTCAAGTGATTTTTGGAATAACGTATTAAGAAGTTTACTTCACTTATAAGCACAGACAATCTTAACATTTTAAACTGTTAAGGTTACAGAAAAATTCAATCATTTTCATAAGGAGTGTTTAGGTGTTAATTTCCTAGACAATATGTATAAAATATAAGTTACTTTCAAAATCAGGTTAAGTTTAGGTGGGGTAGGAGTGCCTGCTCACAAACAATGACATCCATTTTTCGTGTTTCGTCTGGGTTTTTCAATTATTAAAAGGTTTTGGCATTTTTACTTGGCCGCTGAAATTAATAATATTATAGACAAAGATTTTTTAAAGCGGGCGCCAGAATATGTCGTAGTTGTATTTTTAATATTTAAAAATTTATTTCTACAAATTTAAAGTACTTTTCTAGTTCTAATAACTAGTAGACTATACGCTATTTTCTAAATAAATATATTAGTTACATTCGTATTTTAAAAAAAAATTATTCAAAGATCAAGTATGTGTTTCATCTTTCATCTCTTTTTCAAAATTAATCATTATTTAAGGAAAATATTTGACAGTGTCTAGAAAAAATAACCATTACATTTCTTCGATTAAGTAAATTTTTATTTTTCAGAAACTTAATTTATAATTTTTCATGTATGCACAAAGGACATGGGTCATTTAATGACATACAAGCTCTAGCTCTTCTTATTAATTTCCATTTTACTGTTGGTGTTTTATTGGTTTTTTTTAAGTGCCAGAAATCTTTAGATAGGGATGTTTGATTTCTGTATTTATTATTTTTAAAGGACATTTGATGTTGGTTCCAACGTCTTTTGAAATCATGTTTTGTCATCCGGTGTAGATTTTAACTGTGTGAATCTTCAGTGGATGAAATATCGCATTGATAAACAAATGAATCCATACAACATTTATTACTGAGTGGACAGTTTTGAGGATTTCACATAATATATATATATATATATATATATATATATATATGAAGATTACTTAACTTTTAAATATCAATTTTATCCCGACTTCGAAGTTTCTTGGTAAAATTTGAATTTAACATTATAAAAAAGGATCTCCATATAATATTACAAATAGGAACTGTAGATTGTGTCTAGAAAAATGCCGACATGTTAACAAATATTTACTTCCTTACTTTAATAATAATTTAACATAAATCAATTAAGATATTAATTAAAAATATTAATTAATAATACAAATACAACATAAAATATTATAATTTAATTAATGACACAAATTATCAAATAGACTTTAATTCATCAATAATATAACATAACACAACACCTTCTATATAAACCATAAAAAATTTAATTTAATTTCGAAGAAAAATTTATAATTGGAAGAAAACTCTACTGCTGAAAAAAAAAATGAAAGACGTAAACAAAAACAAAATTTCATGAATATGCGCGTATAAAAGAACGTTAAATTCGTGAATACGCACGTATATAAAACGGAGTAAAAAGCCGATTGAAAAAAGACGTGGAACAAATGTAAAAAACTGGAAAAAATGTTTAAAACCATAATCCCCTGACAACTGGAAATTTTACCAAGAATCTCCGAAGTTGGGATGAAATTTATATTTTAAAGTTATGTAATCTTTTCATATAATATTATTAACACTCTTTTTTTAACTGTAAAAGCGGAAGCATTTACCCAGTCGAAGGCACCTGTAATTCGGAAAACGTGGTATACCAGGCTAACATTTCCCCGAGAAAACACCAAGTTTGAACAGTTCTCACAATATATATATATATATTGAGTCTGATTTGGAATCTCTTCGTCACCGAGACCCATTTGGAACAGTTGGTATGGTGTTCGCTTGACAACCTAACTGTCAGGGTTTCAATTCTCGGTAGTGGATGCGCACTGCTGATGAGTCCCAAATATTGGACGAAACGGCCGTCCAGTGCTTTCTGCATTCTGTTGAAGTTTCTATCAGACTCGATGAATTAATTATATATATATATATATATATATATATATATATATATAAAATAAATCCTAAAAGAACTAGGAAAACCTACCTAGGTTTCACCTAAACGGATCTTCAGGGTCAGCTTACCCTGAAGATCAGTTTAGATAAAACCTAGGTAGGTTTTCCTAACTCATTTTAAATTTATTTTATTCATTCACACTCTACTTAACGTATCGAGAACTCTACGTTTTAGCTATACTACTCGCTTGGTTTTTTTTTTTCTTTGGAATAGCAGGACAGACTGGGTCGGCATCCATTCTATAGCCTTGGCTGGCAACCAGTCTACTACAGAAAAAACGACAATCTACTGCGGGAAGATCTCCTGCCCAGTCATGAATCGAAAGAGAAACGATCGCCCAAGCGTGTATCATGTATGACGAGTTTTCAGAGAAAATAAATCTAAGGTTTCGAAAGACGTTTACATACAAGAAAAATAAAAGTATAAAATGCAATGTTTTAAATAACTTTTTGGCGTAGAAAGCTGCTGTTATGGTTATTTTCTATGAGTAGCTTAGATGCGGCAACTGACTGAAAGCAAGGGGCATGTAGTGAAGATCGAACTCACTATTCAGTCGTAAGTGATCTAGCGAGACAAGCTTGCTAACAATTGCACCACGTCGAATTCTCCAGACGATATACTAAGTATAGCTTAGTTGTGGCACATGGCCGTAAGTATGGAACACACAGTGAGGATCGAAGTCACTACTCACTCGTAATTGATCTAACAAGACCAGCTAGAATGATTAATTGATTTGTTTCTTTAGCGACACATCAAGTCCTTATGGGTCATTTAAAGCCGAAATTTAATTTTCTTGTGAGCTTTGTAGTAATGAAAATATGACATATGTTATTCTGATTTCACAGTTGAACACATGGTAGATGATACTCAGCTTTTGTGCATATAGATGATTGCTAGATGCAGTGATATGTCTTTGTTTTATGTTGTAATTTTATTGAAGTTATATTTTGAAATAACATTCGATTTAAGAAATTGTAGGATATTATATGGACTAATATCATGAAAGAGTTCTTTCATGTTTGTTGTTTGGTTGGTTGATTTTGTTTAGCGGCATATCAACACCTCTATGGGTTATTTAATGCCAAAATCTAAATATTTTGTAAGTAGTTTTATTCTTTTAACTACAGATATTTTGTACATAATTTTATACTTTCGGAGTAAAAGTATGTTTTTTAGATATGTATTTTGTAGACCATAAAATGTATTATTAATAATTTTACTATAAAATAATTTATATTTTTTAGTGTTGCATTGATTGTCATTTTGCTATAAAATGTATTGTTGGTCATTTTATTATGAAAATGTACCGTTGATTTTTGTTTGAGGTTTACTATTTGCCCATAATTGGGACCCTAACAGGTGATATCATCTCAGGTCAGGGTGGACCTGGGAGCAAACAGTAATTAAAAGATGGTTCCACGCTCCTCAATACCTCCAATCTCTATTTCAGAGACTTTGTTGTCGGATGTAGTTTATCATCATACCCAGGACGAACCAGCTGAAATGTTGCTGTTATGTTTGCTTAATGCGTATAAAAACCAAAATATTGCTTGCGGTTATAATTTTGATTCTCCAAATAAAGCGAAAATATATAAAGACACCGTTAAACGCAGGTGTTTTTGCTAAATAAAACCACTTTTGTCATATGTTTCAGTTGTTGTCTTGTTCTTTCATTTTGCTTTCATAACTGACGCGTACGCAATAGATATCAAACTGGTTACAATATTTCTTTTATTTTCCTTATTTCATTAACCGAGATAAAACGACAAGGACAGGTAAAAGAGAAAAGACAATGTTATCGTCATAGTTTGGAATCTGTAAAAAAAATGACGTAAGGTAAAAATTCAAAAAAAAAAAAAAAAAAAAAGATTTGAGGCGGAACTTTGTACCTCCATACAATAATGCTGGTAATTGTGTAAATCTTGCACAGTATTATAAAGTATTATCGATAGTGAAAGCAATTTTTGTAACAAACGAATACTTATTCATTGTTGTTGAGTTAATGGCGTTAGACAATAGATTAGACGTCGAGGTTATTGTGTTTATTGAAAAAGAATTCGTTGTAAAATTATTATTTTTCTATATTACAGAAATCGTACCATACCTTACCTCTATGCTTTTTTTGTTTAATCCTTTCAACCTATTTCCATGCCCTTCACTACCCACGGCATCAATGGTCATAAATCTGGGTCTTTTTCCTCAGTCACCAGGGCGCCAACGCGGAGATATTTTGACGAAAAGAGACTCGCTAGTTCATGTATGATTTCTTATTTCTAATACTAAATTTATATATAAAATTATATGACTTCCTTCAGTTTGTCCATCCGTCCATCGGTCACGCTCTCTCAAATAGCCATACATTGACTAACAGAAACCAAATTTTGGGGAGAAGTGAAAACAGGTTACAAAGTACAGTTGTTTTTACTAGGCTGCGGAGCTTGTTAAAATAAATTTGAATTAATGTCTTTGGAAGAATTAAAAGTTTTACTATTTAACATGCTCCCACTATTTTAAAAACAATTTAATAATTAAAATAGCAAATACTTATTTAATAAAAATTCAATATTGCTTTTTGCATATCTTTTTTAAGTTTTAGATGTAAAAGAATCCAGCGAGAACTATAAACAAATTCCAAGACCAAACGCCCATCTTTAGGTGGGTGTTAGTTCTCAGGTGGGTGCGGGGCGTCTTTCGTTTCGGGTGTGACTTTCGTAACGGTTTTTGTGTTTGAATGTGTGTGTGTTTGAATGAGTGGTTGGGATGTGTGGATGTTTTATATTTTTTAAAGCCCCGCATTGTTTTCGTCCAGTGAACTGATGTTACTGCCACAGTTAGGGCTTTGTGGAGGGTTTTATTACTAACAAAATTTTGTTTAGTTTCTTGTATATATTTTTGTACACATTTGTAAATAGTCATTGTTTTTTTAGATTTTTAATTGTTATTTTATTCCCCCCCCCGACAATGAATTGTATATATGGGGATTAGTTAGGACTTCATAGAGTTTCTGAAGTATTATGGTGGTTGAGGTAAGAACGGTAAGTAATAATGTGTTGTTTTGGTGAAAGGAATATTGTTTGTATGTTTGGTTCAGTGTTTGCGGCTAGCTAAGTTTAATGTTAAGACAGAAGAAGGCCATCTTTTCCACCTTTTTTGGCCTTGTGCCACATTTGTACATATTGTACAATAAATATTATGACAATTGCAAATGCTTTAAAACATTGGAATTTGGTTCCAGAAAGAAATATTTACGCATGTATGTTGCATGCTCAAGAGTAAGAAATCCTGAAAATTTATTCTTTGCTGTTAAAAAAGTTAAAAATTATTGTTTACTATAAAATTAAATTAAATAAATTATTAAACCATGAAGTTGGGTTTTTTTCAAAGTATTTTTCCAAAGAAGTCAACTTATTCAAATTTCATCGATTGGTTTGCGAAATTAAACGAAATATAGTTTGTAAATCTCGACAAAAATGTTGGCAATTACTTCAACAATACTAAGTACTGTGAGGATTTCAACATACTGACACGTGTTGCAAAAAAAAAAATAAAATAAAATAAAAAATTTATTATAAAAAATAGAGAGGGGCGTGAGGCAATGATGCATCTTCTCCCCAGATTTATTGAACCTTTACAGCGACGCCATCCTAAGAGAACTGTAGTTCCTACCAGGCATACAGCCATGTAGCGTTGAAACACCTGTTCCCGTATGATCACCGAAGTTAAGCAACGTTGATCCTGATTAGTACGTAGATGGGTGACCGCTTGGGAATGCCAGGTATTGTAAGATAGGATGTGAATGTCGTGTTAATCAGAGAGCCGAGATCTAAATTCAGTTGGGTTCGTTATATTCACTTGCGCATAAATACCCTTGCGAAAGGTATGAATCTTCTACTTATAACTTCTACTTCCCCCCGTTATGGGTTAATTAGTAAGATTTTTATCGCTAAATTATTATTATCTTTAAAAAGATTCTCACAATTTAAAAATATTTTCTAGCTTTAAATAAAGGGTTGATAAGCCGTAAAAACGAATCAAACTAATCATATCCTACCAGCATTTATTATTGCTGTGCGTAATCTCAGCAAAATGATTCGTTAGAAACAAAGATAAGTTTAGTGGATGGCTATGTGATATCCTTCTTCTAATATGGCAGTTAGTGTTGGACAATTTCCACAAGGATGAGGAAAAAAATCGATGCAGTAGAAATGTGGTTCTACAAAAGGATACTGAAAATTCCGTGGACGGAGCGAGTAAGCAGCAAGGAATTCTTAAAGAAAATGGCAACAGAAAGAACAATTATACCCAGAACCAGGAAGAAGCAACTGAAATTTCTTGGACACAATGAGGAAGGAGGGCTTGGAAAAAATAACCCTCATGAGGCATATTGAGGGTAAGAGAAACAGGGGAAGGTAGCTAGCCATGTTCATATCGTGCTTGTGTGAATGGATGATAGAACAGGGTGAAGGGCCTTATCGAAGGGAGAAAAAAAACTGCTACGGCCCACACGAGATAGAAAGCTGTAGAGAACCATGATCGCTTATGTCCTGAAGGGACGTGTCACATAGAAGAAGAAGAAGAAGAAGAAGAAGAAGAAGAAGAAGAAGAAGAAGAAGGAAATTAAATTTTCCGTTTTTCTTTTTTTTTTTTTTGTATATTCCCCCTTGTCTTTAATTCTTCCGATGCACATATCGAAATGTTCTTTTAACTGGGAAACTGGTAAATTTTGACCCATTTTGAAAGTTTACATCTCTCCACAACTCCCTGTTCTTTGTAAATCTAAGGATGCCTTGATTTTTTACCATCCTTCCTTGCTTTTGCTCTGTCATCTATTAACACAGTCTCATTTCATTTTGTCCTTATTCTCTCAATAGTCTTGTGAATATTAAAATTTCCAAGCCGTCTTTCCTCATAATGTGTCCCACATATTTCTCCTAATTCTGATTTTAAATATGAGTGTCTTTATAGTTCCTATTTTCTTTAAAACTTCCTTGTTTATCACGTGTTCTGTCTATGGTAAAACCGTATCTCAGTGATTTCGAGCTTCTTCTTCATCAGTAAGGAATTTGTCCAGCATTCATTGCTATACAGGGGTTTAGGTATGACGCTTTTCTTTGTTTCTATCAAAACATTCCAATGTTTTAATGCTATGCTTAGTTTCTGAAAGGCATCTTTCGTTATTCCGATGTACCTTCGTGTCTATGTCACACTTTGTTGTCTGTTACAATACCAAATTATTACATTTCTGTACCTGCTTGATTCCGACGTCTATAATTCGGAGCTTTGGCTGCGTCTCCTGCTGAGGGCCATGAAGGAGTAGATATATTAGAATAAGAAAAATATGGAAGAGTGCTTAGTCGGATTGGTGTCCAATAGAGAAGAAAAATCCAATTTAAAAATATTAAATTAAACCATAAAATACTTGAGGAAGGCACCTGAAGTGTTTGAACTCAAACTAAACAAAGTAAGATTTAGTAAAATTCAGTATAACTGACACCCTCTGCCCAAATCCATGGGCCCGAGAGGTTTGGTTGATTGATACGTTTTCCACGGTTTTGCGGGTTATTTAAAGCCAGAAAATATTTTTACATTGAAAGATTTTTTGTGACATTTTTTTTCGTTGTTTTACATTATCCTGTGGTGACAATTTTCATTTTGGATGAAATTGCCTTGCTATGAAAATACAACATGTGAAACTTTTGACTCATTGATTCGTTTTCTACAGTTTATCAACTCTTTGCAGGTTATTTAAAGCCAGAAAATATTTTTAGAATTTGTTTTCTTTAATAAGAATTTGATGATACAAGTCTTACTAATTAACCCATAGCTGGGGAAGAAGAGGTGGATTCATACCAGTTCCAAGGATGCTTGCGCTAGTGAATATAACGAACCTGACTGGAACTGGAACTCGGCTCCCCGAGTCGTTAACCATCGCAACACCCACACATCCATGTTTACAGCACCTAATATTCCCAAGAGGCTACTGACCAGATTTGACATTGCTTAGCTTCGGTGATCATACGAGAACTGGTGTTTCAACGTGATATGGTCGTAAGCCCTAATAAAAAAGGAATCTGTGGAGAGCCATGATTGTCTACATCACGAAGGCGTTAAAAATAAATAAATGCACATTGAAATGAAGGTAGTCTTGTTGGATTATAATTTTATTCGAACTCGACCTTTTTTTTAAATGCATGCGTACACACACACACACATACATACATATATATATATATATATATATATATATATAAATCATGCGTACGTATATAATAATTGTATTATACTGAAAAGAACAGATTCGGTTCTTTCTCATTTTCACAATCTCACACCGAGAAAATTAAAATGTGACAGTGACCAGCTGCCAGACAGGAACTATTGTACAAAATAACTATAAAAGATAGAAGACATTTCGCCGCCTTCGTTCGCTAGGATGACTTGTCTATCACGCAGTCGGACCCACGTTCACTTTTGGACTACGGCATCCACGAATAAGATTGATCGGTGTACGCAGCTGAAGTGTAGCCCATTTCTCGATATCGTTGACAGACACTAAAGAAGAAACCTTCCAGCGAAGTCCGCATCAATTAACAGTGCGTTACATTTACGTTACCTTTCAAAGGCCTGTGCTTCATTCTATTCTAACGAATGAAAATCGATATGGAAAAAAAAGGCGGCGATATATCCGCTGTTTGACCGACCTCTCACGTGGCGCCTTACGCCCACATCACGAGGAAACTCTGGTTCCCGTACGATCACCGAAGCTAAGCATTGTCGAGCCTGGTCATTACCTAGATGGGTGACCGCTTGGGAGTACCAGGTGCTGTAAGCTTGGATGTGCGGGTGGTATAAGGGATAATTGTTCGTCATTCTTAATCGGAGAGCCGAGTTCCAATTTAAGTAGTGTTCGTTACATTCACCTGCGCGCAAATACCCTTGGGAAAGGAATAAATCCACATCTTCTCCCCCTCCAGATATGGCTTCATTGGTAAGAGCTGTATGCCTAAATCATTATTATTTCTTAAAAAGATAACACTTACTATCTTAAAAATAGTTTCTGGCTTTAAATAACCTGCAAAGGAGTGATAAGCAGTAAAAAACGAATCAATAATCAATCAATCTTACATGCCATTTATCGCTATATTCAAAGATATGCAAGAAAGAAGACGTCTATCTCTCTCTATATATATATATATATATATATATATATATATATATATATATATATATATATATATATATCTTCAGACAGGTTTCGTTAAATAAGATCTGTCTACATATTTTCGAAGAGATCCTTTCATATTCGCGAATAAGCTTTTTTGTGCGCTTGTTAAAAGATGAAAGGAAAACACCATGTTGGCTTATATTGTATTTATTCTGAGTGCCTTCGACATAGCATAATGTCATCATCAGGGTATTGTTGAATATAGAGTAAGTATTTAGTGTTCATAGTTATGAAGGGAACAAACTGTTGTGGTCATCCGTGGATTACCATGTCGATTCACGAACGCTGTGTCATGGTTGGTTGACAGACACCGTTTGATGGGAGGTAACTAGGTATGCTGTAGAAAAGTTCCGGGTTTGAGTAGATGCTAGATAAAGGAAAAACTATTAATGACAAACGCTAACATTTAAAGGCTATCCATTGTACACATTTTAAAATGTTTGTGGAATATTCTTAATTAATTTTATTGAGGTTTGGTTTCAATTTTTTGATTGAAATAGCTTCGAGAATTTCAAGAAAAATAAATAAATAAAAATAAATAACTTCGAGAATAAACACAAATTAAAAATTTCTGAAAGTTTCACACTCGCCTGTCGTTAAAGTTCACAAACAGCTGGAAGCTGCTGACACGTATTCTACAGCAGTAACCAAATGAAAAAACGCCTTGTAAGGGTACTGATACCATTTGATGTATGAAAGGTCTAGAGAATTATCGATAAGAACCAGAGAAAGTCAATTAACAGCATTGGTTTCAGGACACGCTATCGGAAGAATTATGCATGAGAACCTTCGATAAGAATCATATCTGATGCGGAGAGGACAATTCATGCCTGCAAAGACAAAAGAGAAGCATATAATCCACACAAAGCGTTTGTTGAACAAGTTGAAATATTAAGGGCCTGGAATTTTCTTCAAAACTTTGATCGGGAACAAAAAGTCAGCTGAAGGAATGATAGGTAATTATAGATAGCAGATACACTAAGAACGTTCTAATGGTGATTCACACAAAGTTTCCGGCAACTCTAATGGTTCTCGGAGTCGTGAGCAACAAGGGAGATGTCATACCACCTCACTTCTTTCCTGAAGGTTTAAGAATCAATGCTGCTGACTAAAAGCAAGTGTTGGCGGGAGATGTGAGGCTTTGGATAGAGAGCACGTCACCGCCAACGGTTTGCGCCCCCTCATAAGGCTATGAATGTATTAGTTACAATCTGATGATCACGTCATCCCAAACATATAGTCACCTAGCTCTCCAGATCTGAATACTTTAGACTACTACGTATGAAGCGTAGTAGAGAAGGAAGTCAATCCTATAACACTATATGATCTTTGAAGTCCATCATAGCTAGAACAATGCCCGAAATAAAAATACCCTGATTCTGGTATGTAAACATTTCATAACTCTGTTTAATCAATCCATCGTTACCATCGATAAATATGGTAAATATCGATGCTAACGTTGGATTTATGAAGGTGATCCGTCAAGAAGAGTTTGACAATTATTCATTTTTTTAAATGGATCATTTCTTTCATGATATATGCGTATTTTGCTAAATACATACAGATCGGTCAAAGAACTGAACATATATACAGGGTGACCAAAAAAAAACGGGAACTTTTTAACAATCCAATAAAACCAAGAGTGATGGAAGAAAAATATTTTATTCATAGTAATTGAAACCTTAAAACATGCCATTTGAGAAACAATGATGGAATTTTCATTTTTTAAAAATTACGTCCTGTAGATGGCGTCCTCCTGTACGAATGCATTCTTGCAATCTGCTGTTGAAATTTCTCATTGACTGCTGCAACATCTCAGCTGGGATACTGTGAATTTCATCTTGAATTCGAAATGGCGAAATGTTTACTTGCTCAAGGTCACTGTGTTGCCACTTGCTCATGTCTGGCAATACGCACTTCAAAAATTCCCGTTTGGGGGGGGGTCACCTTATATTACTGTATGTTAAAAACCGAGATGCACAGCATTCTGTTCATTACGAAATATTTGCATGATGTTGAGATTAGTGTGCACTTCACATAATTCATGAATATTTTTTGTGAATGTATTTTATGCTAAAGTTATTTTTTCTACAGATACCGTTAATTTATACATAATTTATCAAAAGGTAATATATATATTAGACATCTACTCAAGCTCACCTTGTTTAACAATGGAAATGAAATATTAAAAGTTTATATAAATAGAAAATTCTTGCATGAATTCCATCCGCCACTCAACACGAGAAGGCCCAGAATAAACGCTCCTATTCAAAACAACACAAAAATAAAATAGAACTTAAACAATCAAAGCATGAGGAAAACATAACAACACCAAAAACAAAACCCCCTTGAAAATGATTAAAACAGTGGACAAAAGTGCCTGGGACACATTATGCATAATATCTATCTATCTATCTATCTATCTATCTATCTATCTATCTATCTATCTCTCTCTCTCTCTATATATATATATATATATATATAATAAAGGATTAAACACTAATATTCCATGGTCATCATCTATTCCATTGGAATCGTAAATACGATTCAATTCATCAAACCTACAAATTCAAAAATATATATATATATATATATATATATATATATATATATATATGCAAACATGTCCAAAATGCCACTGTTGTACCTTAAGACAATTCATGCCTGCAAAGACAAAAGATAACCATATAATCCACACAAAGCGTTTGTTGAACAAGTTGAAACATTAAGGGCCTGGAATGACAAATGTTTAGAATGTCCCCAGCTTGATTCTACACACACATGCACCCGTCGGATCATTGACTGGCGGACCCTTTCAAATATTCTCACACGAATGTTTTGGCAGGCCCCTATGACAAGTTGATGGAACGTCTCTGCATTATTAATGTCTGTTTTATGTAGTCTCACAGATAAAAAAAAACAACAACAAAGGAATGAGGTCGTGGAACATGCAGACCATGGAACCGGTTCTCCCCTACCTACCCATTTTTCATGCTAGATGACTGCCAGTGCATCGCGAACAACGTGACTAAAATGTGTTGGAGTCCCATTATGCAGGAACCACATGTCTTCGTTTTAGCAGGATTACATCCTCTAGCAGGCCTGAAAGTTTGTTCGAAATAAAGTGCCTGCAGACTGCTCCTGTAAGACGTGATAAGAGAAAATACGGACCTAAGAGACAGTCACCTACAATTCCAGCCTACACATAAATCGTAAACTGATGGTGGTGTCTAGCTTGTATAGTACTATGGGGATTCCGATCCCACAAATGTTGGTTGTGTAAATTTGTTGTTCCATGTCTTCTAAATGTTGCCTCATTCAGGAACAAAACTGAAGAGACAAATAAAGTAGATTTCTGTAATAAACCATCGGCAAAAGTTCTCCTATGCTGAGTGATCAGAAGACTCTACACATGTTGCAAATGATACGGATACAGGAGCTGCTCTTGAAGTAACCTCAATGTACGACATGCTAGGGCCACTTAATGTGTGCTGACACCTGGATCGTCTCCGACAGTCTGTAGAATCTGTTCTTCGTGGTCAGGCATAGGAGCTCTATCCATAATTTGTGGTGCCACGAATTCTGCCTTAGCAACGTCACGGTGAACAGCAGCAAAAGTTGGATGACTCGGCTGCCTTCAGTCTGGAAACAACTTCTGATACAGCCGTGCAGCTTCGTGTCCATTACCATTCGCGTGGTCGTATGTAAAAATCATGTCTTCCTGCTCACGATATGTCTTGCCATTGTTAAACGGAACACTACTCAGTTAATTCACTACTACACACTTTCAACGTTGAAGACCGACTAACCACAAATGTAAATGGATGACAAATATAACCTAGTCTCCATGGCCACACAGCGCCATCTATCGTAATTTTTCTTTAAAATTAATAACTGAAAAACGAAGGATTTGTGGACATATATTTATATGGACATTTGTCCTTGTTTTCGTGTGAGAAAAGGAAACGATTATTTCTTTTAGGAAAGGAAATATTTGAAAAAAATCCTGTGCTCATATTTATATATACATTTATATTTTGTTAAGATTTGATAGCGGCAATCTCAAGACTTTTCCGCTTAAGTAAGTTAATTACTCTTTTAATAAGTGTGCCATCCTTTAGATCGAAGCCGTGGATAAACTTATTTCTATGTATGACTAATGCAATTAATAAATAACAATATTTACTCGTTTTCATTTATTGGACATTGAATTACATCACTTAGCATCTTCCATAACTTACCTTGACTTTCAGTTAGCCTGATGAATATTTAGGAGCGTTTTTAAATTTTTAAAAATCTTAAAACCTAACATTTACATTTACTGTGATAAAATCCATCAGAAGGTGAAAAACTTCGGCCAAGATATTTTTTCATACATTCATAACTGCTCTGGCGTATCGAATGTAAACAAATGACTGTCAAAGAACGAATATTTTCTATGAAAATTTCTCGGACATTCAGGCCGGAAAATGTTATTTAATACTGTTTATCATAAACATGACGTCATTTGTTTACATTCGATACGCCAGAGCAGTTATGAATGTACGAGATTCATGGAAAATTGGAGTTTATAAGCAGTAAATTCGACCTTGTCTACCGAACGCTTCTTTGTAGCCCAAGCGGTAAGGCACGTCAGCGTATATGCCGGTTCCGTATAGGATGCAGGTTCGAATCCTGTCAAAGAACGAATATTTTCTATGAAAATTTCTCGGACATTCAGGCCGGAAAATGTTATTTAATACTGTTTATCATAAACATGACGTCATTTGTTTACATTCGATACGCCAGAGCAGTTATGAATGTACGAGATTCATGGAAAATTGGAGTTTATAAGCAGTAAATTCGACCTTGTCTACCGAACGCTTCTTTGTAGCCCAAGCGGTAAGGCACGTCAGCGTATATGACGGTTCCGTATAGGATGCAGGTTCGAATCCTGTCAAAGAACGAATATTTTCTATGAAAATTTCTCGGACATTCAGGCCGGTAAATGTTATTTAATACTGTTTATCATAAACAGAGCATTTGCTTAAATACTTGTATCTATAAAATAACAACGTTAAACATAAAATATGTCTTTAATAAATAAATTGTCGGACCTTGTCCATTTCTTTATATATATATATATATATATAATGTAGATAAATTTATCGTTTAATTGAGTGGTAGTATATCAGTCATGTCGACTTCGAAGTTTCATAAGTGCATTGTAGTGATGCCTTCACTCTTCATGACTGTTGACTTCTCTTGACTTCTGGGCATGACTGAAATACTACCACTCTGTTAAGTGATAAGTTTCTTCCCATTAATTCTATTAACGCTCTGTCCTTACATTTTGATATCGAGTAATTTATGACAAAAATCTGCCTGCCTAAAATGCCTTTTCACCAGTAAACTACGGAAAAAGAAGTGGCATTTTTGGCACGTAAAAAATCTTACAATTTAATACTATCTATCTATCTATCTATCTATCTATATCTATATATATATATATATATATATATATATATATATATATATATATTGAACTCTCCCGTCGTTTTTTTCGACGTATGAGGGGCAAGCAACACAGTTCCAAGGAACCGACAGCCAGAAACCTGCACATAAGATTTTATTATTGTGGTGAAGGCTTTGTGCAGAACCAACCACACTTTTTGAAGGGCCGAATAAAGATACCTAGTGGACCAGGTCCCACAAGGACCCAAACGACAGTCCGCAGGTTTTGAATTCAGAATTGTCCTTCTCATAGACCAGTTGCCATCCAAGGCTATAGAACCCAATTTGTCCTGCTATTTACCCATAGCCTTGAAGAAAAGGATCCATACGGTTCCCAAGGGTATTAGCACGTAAGTGAATGTAATGGATAATGGATTCCCTCATTCCAAGCCACTGTCCATTTGTCCACTGTGCCTCCATATGCCACAGTGCACCTCTCTCTCTCTCTCTCTCTCTCTCTCTCTATCTATATATATATATATATATATATATATATATATATATATATATATTACCCTCTCTGATTATAAGACACGGGGTTAAGCCACCAATAGCTGCGGCAGCACGAAGTTGATCACGCAATATTATGCATTCTCTACGCCAAATTAAAAACTAAATCCACTCAGCATTGTTGGCTATAAAAAATACAAATATACCTGAACGGATGTCTACAGCAGTATCCAATCATACATATGCCCATATGCCTATTGGAACAAACGCAGTAATGACACATGTAAAGAAACGTATATGTAAATACATACAAATACACAATCAGGCAATTAAATATTAAGTAGGTTAATATATGTGTGCAGCATCCTATACTATCTGATGAGAAAAATATTACTGACATTATATTTTCATTTTAAATCGAATTCACCCCAAACAAGACAGTAAAGCCACCAAGACACAAAGGGTTACTGGGTGTGGAAGAGTTAGAAACAGAAATATTAATAAGGATCAAGAACGAAAGAAGAGTAATCAGGAGGATAGCAGATAGCGATTGGCATTGCATTTACATTCTTTATGATTAAAGTTGACTGGAAAGCAATTAAATGTTACAAAAATAAAATTAAAAATAAAACATTACTCGATAATGATACATTGCTAAATCTATCTATCTATCTATCTATCTATCTATCTAATATGTGTATACAAACTTTTATGTGCGAGAGAGGGAAAGTGTGTGTGTTGTTGTTAGCTAGTAGGCTTACTCTATGAATACTACCACCTTCGAACCATGTTCTAGAGACGCTATTCTTGCACAAAGCGTTGTGGATTGTGTATTGTTCACTGTACATCAACACTGATGGTATGGTATTACCAACGAGATTTGCGTGTCAGCCATTAACAAGTCTAACATTGTGCCTAACTCAGTAGGGACAACAAGCGACGAATTCAACAATTCACCGAGTATAACATCATCATCACCACCCCCACTACCACTACTACCTACAACAACAACAACAGCAACAACGACTCTTACTATCAGACGTATCTCATTTATTAGAAAACAACAAAAAATAGAAAGATAGTTTGACCACAGGAAATTAACTTGTCCAATCCAGAGGTATAATAACTTGAAATATTAGGTTGGTGCAAAATAATGACGTAATAATGTCGTTTTGTGACGTTAAAAATACGTCAAAAAAACGACATTATTACGTCATTATTTTTGCACCAACCTAATATAATGATTTGGATATAACATCCGGCCTCAGATACGAGAATTAGATATATAAATGTTACCAATAATACAAGTAAAGCAAAGGTGACTCTTCTTAATATTTTAAAATACATCTTTTTTCATGTACCGTGTTAAGTAACCATGGCTCTCCACAACTTCCTATCACTGTTAGCTCTTAGTAAGATTTTCTTTTTCCCATTCCTTCCCGTTTTGCCATCAATTTACATAAGCTTGCCTGGGAGGTGGTCCACTGCACCCTGCTCTCGCTTTTGCCTTCCATATGCCCTGTGAGTGTCGAATCCTCCAAGACTTCTTTCTTCATTATGAGTCCCAGAAATTTTAGCCTCCTCTTTTTGTACTTTTTGATTTAATTTTCCTCCAGTTTTCGTTTGCTTGCACGTTCCGTTCATATTATTCTCAGTATCCTTTCGGCATGAAATGACCCATAGTGGTTTTGATATGTGGCAAAACGAAATCAGCCAACCAACCAACATGAAAGAACTATTTCATGATATTAATCCATATAATATCCTACAAAGAAATCAAACAGTATTCCAAAGTATAACTTCTACAAAACTACAACATAAAACACACATATCACCGCCTCTAGTAATTATATCGACACAAAGATCACAGCTCAAAAGCTGAGTATTATCTACCATGTATTCAAATGTTAAAGCAGAATAATATATTTTTATTATTTCAAAGCTCCAGCAAAATTAAATTTCGGCGTTAAATGACCCATAAGGAGTTGATGTGTCGTTAAACAGACTAATCAAATTAACTGCCATTTTGGAGGATCGATATTAGATAAAGCGTACTATGCATTAGGGAGCGGTGAAAAAACACTTTTTTTTAGTTGCAAGCTGCATTTTAGGGAATCGTTTGTATGATTGTAACAAGCACACGTGAAAAATTTCAGGCCATTTCATGCCAACTTTCCCTGCAGCATCGCGATCGACATTTTGTCAACTTTTACTGTACACTAAAAAATAGGGAGCCATTTATTGTTTGCCAGGATAATAATAAATCGGCGACATCAATTTAATTGCAATATTATTTAAGAGGTACATCATATTAAAATATTACAATAGTGAAATCTTCTTTGTGCTTATTCTGGGCATCATTTTTCTAGACAATAAACTTTGCCTAATATATCCATCTCTTGCTTTGTATTCCGTCACTTCAGTGCAAGTTTCAGTCATTACTTTTATCCCTCTTTCAACCGCCTGAGTACAGTTTGGCCATTTGGACACTACTGTCTTAAGAACGTCATTAAGCCTTTGATCTGATAGAGAAGCAATGTAAGGAGGCTCAGTCTTGCGTTCATTCATTCAGTTAATCAATGTAACTGAATGAATTTTTGCTTGCCACTTTAGTCTGGGAGTCACCAATTTTTACATGTTGACTACAGGAGGCACATCCTCATTCCCACCTCCATCTTCACTGTCTTTATCATCATCTGTGTAGTTTAACAAGTCCTTGTCAACACCAGCAGCAGAATCTTCTTTCTCCTCATCAGATCTGTTAGTGCATTCTTCCTTCTAATTTTTCTTCTCATTGAGACAGCTTTTTCTTTAACTGTCACGTTCTCATTTGCACACATACCAAGAAGTTGATCTGTGTGAGCGAAGTATGCATTTCTGTGGACAGTCTTTTTCACAAACGTTTTCTCTTTACTATTCAGTTTTTTCATATATAACAGGGGTTAGAATACGTTACTTGAGCCGTGTGTTACGTCAGGGTGAATCTTGATGTAGAACCACATTGGAGAACTGAACTTTATAATTGTAATGACGATTCTTTTCAGCTGGGTCTTGATGTTGCTACATACAGCCTGGGGATTCTACTCCATAAAGTATTCAATCCTGACACGCAGGGAGAACCTGACTCCATAACAGCCGTCATCATCAACAACAACACCTGTAATAACTCTCTTCACAAATCCTATACAGGTATTTCTGATCCCAGGAAAGATCTTTCTCCACTTCTTCATTCAGAACAGGGAAATCAATGAAGCTGGCTTGCTGGAAGGCAACAGCTGGTAGCTCAGACCAAGGCTCCTTGATTTGTTTTCCAATGGGACCATACCAATGCTCAGGACCACTTGGTTTATCTTCATCGTGATAGACAAGAGCGCGGAAAGGCAGCTCATTTCCGTGAAGGTGACAGACGAAATAAAGAAGATGGCGACCAATAACATTTCAAGATGGCGAATGGCTCCATTTTATGATCCTAAATTTACATTGGTTCCATCACTACAAACACAAACAGTGGGCAGATGGGTTAGATTTTTCTCCGCCAGAAACTCGTTTTGGCAATCTGCTTTCCGTGTTCAGTCTTGGGAATCTCATATGTGAGATAATGATCTGAACTATTTTCCTCGAACTCCATTTATCGATCTTCATATTCTTTACCATCAAAATACAGTGACATTACATTTTCCAAACTAGCCATCTCAATTTCTTGCCTCTTCAATCGGTATTTTTGTTTCGCATATCGTAGCTTATGTCATCCTTTGTGATAATGCTATAGTCAGTTAAGACAGCAATAGCAATGGCAGCTCCAGCATAAGCAAGTATCGTTCACAAGCGGCACCCAGTGTGGGAAGTGTTGTTCTGTTCTGAGGGCTGGTGATTGTCAGAACTTTTGGATCGGGGACAAAATCATCATCAGTATTGACTGGAACGATATCTCTTGAATTAGGTACCTCCACGAAATCGCTAAAAAAAGAGCATAGCTTGATGAAAAAGACGCCAACCTAGCCTAAAACAAAATTTTATCGTCTAAATGCTTATGTTATTATTAAGAGGAAAGACCAAAGTTTTTTTTAATTATTTTAAAAAAATTTTCCTTCTTTTTAGAATATTCTAAATTTTAATTAAAAAACCTTGTTTCTCTTTGTATCACCGGGATTAGTAAAATAACATAGGCAATTTTTAGCACGTTTTTTTGTATGACACACATTAAATTGGAAAATCTTGTAAAAATAAAAGTAATTGGCGGTTGTTAATGAAACTTTCAGGAACTATTCACAGGTGATCGAAATTATTATAAATATGTTTTTTTTTTTTATTAAAGTCATAGCAGAAATACTTTTTTATATTTATTACCCCCCATAACTAATTTTAGGAAAACGCTAGAAATTCGATCTCATCGGGTTTAGTGATTACAATAGTTAAAAGCACAAGGCTTTGATGAATGCAAATCATGTTTTTATTTGTTTGAAAATCAGCTCTGAATTGTAACATGAAAAACTCAATAAAACAAAGATATTATTTAATTTCAAATGCTTTTAGTTGTTTTTATCAATATGGACAATATTTTCTTAAAGCAAAAGAAATTTTCGATGAAAAATGAATTTTTAATACAATTATTTGTTATTTCTTTAATTATAATAGATTTTTACATTTAAGTTGTTAAAATATTATAAAATTAGTTAAAAGCCGCATCGGGTTTCCTAAGTGTCCTTATGAGATAGATCTTTTTTTAGCGTGTTGTAAATTGTATCATTTAGACTAATCAGAAGATCCGCAGTAATTAAGAAATGTAATTTTGTGTTTATAATCGGGCTGTAATTATAAAGTACGGAAGATCAACCAGAATACAATTAAGTTGCGTTATTTGAGTTAAGCATTGTTCTCCGCTGTTAAGGCCTTTACTTTTGCGAAACACGTGTGGAGAAGTTAATTTGATTTTTCAGTTTCAACTGAGAAGGGTACCTACAAGTATCAGTATCATCTTATGAAATTTGTATGATCTTATTTTTATATTAATCTCAGTTATGACATTTTTCCATAAATGAAATATCAAAATTAATAATAAATTGAATGGAAATACAAATAATACAGTAAAATGTAATAAATGTACATAAAATTATAGTATTTTATGTACACTTCTGATAAAATTTCATAAGAAATGTACCTATAAATTAATTGGATACCTTTCTTATGAAATATGAAATTTAATCTCACTCTTAACAGTCTTATTTTAATTTCTTTAGTAAATATTTTCCATAAAGCATCGTAAACCTAAAGATGAAAGCTAAGTACAAAAAAAAAATAAAATAAAATAAAATAAAGCGCTGAAAGTTTTCCGTAAAAATAACGAGGTAAATAATTTGTTCACTTAAATGTAAATTATTGCACTTTCCTCCTTCCATAGAACAAATTATCCTCATGGAATCCGTTAATATGTCATTCATCATCTGTCAAGTGACGCGAAAGTTTATGACCTGCTTTGTTTTATTTTCAAATTACATCTTTTCGGCGCAGAATCTAAGTTAAGCTTGGTTCAAAATATTTTAAATAAACATTATAATTTCTGATTTTCTTAAAATAAGTTTTGAAAAAATGATAATTGATATTTAAAAGAATTTCAAAGTGAGATTTCCAGTTTTTTATAAAATGGAAAAAAATGGTCAATTTTGCTGACTCAAAAAAAAAACAAGGTTTTTAACGAAAATTTCGGACGTGATAGGAACGATTAAAAATGTAAAAATATACCCTCAAAATACTTTGATCTTTCTTCTTAATAATAACATAAACATTTAGACGATAAAACTTTGTTTTCGTTAAGTTTGGCGTCTTTTTCATCCTGCTATGCTCTTTTTTTTTTTTTTTTTTGGCGATCCCGTGGAGGGACCTATCTTGAATCATCTGAATTATCCTCAACATGAGTAATATATCCAGCTACTAGATCTCTATGTCTGTGATCAAGCTGTCTGCTGGTCCTGTCCACATCATGCTTCTCTCTTAGCGTTATTCTGTTCTACATCATCAGCACTTTCATGTAAATACCTGCAATTTTCATTTTACTATCATCTCGCTTGTCAAGGAGGAACTACACCTCAAGTTTGGGAACTTTTGTATCACAATTACAGATCAGGTGATAACCGTCACACTTCTTAACTTTTTACTTTACATCCTGACAGGAGACAAGGGAGACAGTAAAAGCTACAGTTATCAAACAACTTCATTTCTTCCTGAAATGCAGTTTTTCGCCCAAATTCTTATTCTGATTAACTTCAATTCCTCTACTATACAATTTTCTCAAACGTTTTGGCTAATAATAAGAACAGTCTGTCTCCAGTTGCCTTTTCCATATTTATGAACAATCCAGGGAAGCTATCTTGATAATCATTGAGACATTTGCAATCTTCTCTTCATAGCAGTTCTTTAACATCTCGCCTTTCGAGGGAAGTTTGTTAATTGGAAGAACACTTACAGAACCAAACAATGCATGATCTGTAGCTGCCCTCATTAATACAGTAGCCATCTCAATAGCAAATTGATTAGTTAACCCGATAAGAAAAAAGAGTGAATGAACAAAACTGAATATAAACATTGTACATTTGTATAATGTACATTATGCATCAGCCCAATATCAGTATTTTTTAAAATTTCAGTTACAAGTCCTGCAGACTAAACCTTGACGTATCAGCTTCAAATTTGGCATGAAATCTTAGATATGCATAGGGAACAATCCATGACAAATGCAGCTTTGAGAAAAATTTCACTGCTCCTTACAGTGCATCACTGTTCATGAGAAGGAGTGGGAGGATAGAATATTTCTTTGGAGCTTCTAAAACACGTAATGTATATAATGTACATTATATATGTTCCATAGGTCGTCATAACCAGGGATGATGGTGGGGAGTTCTCATTGTCTATATAATGCTTCCGTGGCATGCATTTCAAATAACCTCTGGCAACTAAGTCCAGCACCAAGCCGAAAAGTGGGCGAAGGCGGAAATCTGGCGCCTCATAAAAAGCTGTTTCGGATAGATGGAGCTTGACAGTCAAGAAAGGCGGTCCATCTCGGAGAAGGAAAACCCTGATTTTAAACCCCCTGAAAAGGCTATGGAAATAAATCCAGACAGAAAACATGTAGTGGAACCCCGATTGAGATTGACAGTCAACTCTGACAACATTCCGACAATTCCTGCAGCCAAGCCGTCCCCACATGTAAAGCCTGTGTCCTGGAAAGGTCAGTCCAGTTTCATCGCCAAAGGACTGAATTTCGAGCAAACAAGGCGCTACCTTTCTCCCGCGAGATAAAAGAATGCCTACTATATATATATATATATATATATATATATATATATATATATATATATATATATATAAAGTTGCAAATTAAAAAATAATAATGTTTTATTTTATGAAAGTATTTTTTTTTTATATATATATATTTGATATTTCAGATTGTCCTCAATCTTTCATCAGAAATAACTTTTTTGTTACAAATAAATTAAAATTACTGTTTTGTTACTAAGTAGCGTCCGTCGCGAGACGCGGACGTCACGTGATATGCAACGTCACTGTTAGGATATTCCTAACTTAAATCTGTCATAAATATTTTAGATGTTGTTTAAAATTTTTTTTAACTATATCTAAAAAAAAATTGCTTAACTATTGAAATATTTATAAAGATTTAAAACACCCAAGTCCCTATTCAACCCTAGTTTATGTGTATTTAATTTTAAAATCCAATATGTTTCTTTTTTTCTGCGTGTGTATGTGGAACTAAAATCGGAATCTATCAATAAACATTTGCAGTTTTCTAATGAGTGTCCTGATTGATTAAAGTATATATATATATATATATATATATATATATATATATATATATATATATAATTATTATTTATAAAAAAATTATAAATTTAAGTATATTTATAAAATGTTGAAGAAAAATAGCCATTTTGTTTCAACACACTCAAGTGTCTTATCAAATGATGTTGAAGATAATCTTCAACATCATCTTGTGACATCATACTTTAATTTTTTTATAAATAATAATTATATCTCCTCTACTTTGTATTGAGCACTCTTTTAAGAATAGTAATTGTTGGTTATTGGAATTCATTCTGTATATACCAATTATATACTTGTGTATATATATATATATATATATATATATATATATATATATATATATATATAACAGATGAGTTATTATTTTTGACAATGAGGTTAAGACAGTTTGAGGTGATTTATTATTGCTATATATTTGCAGGTGATATATTATTATTATTTATATGTATGTATGTATGTATGTATGTATGTATGTGTGTGTCTGTGTGCGTAAAATTTATGTAAATAATATGAATAAATTATGTACAAATTACCATTAACTTTCAATTAGCGTAATGAATATTTATGAGCGTTCGTAAATTTCAAAATTCTGAAAAACTAATGGCATTCCTACTTTTATTTATAAATACTTGCTGCAAAATAAAATCCTTACATTTTCTTTTATGAAGTCAATCAGAGAACGAAACGCAAAAGATATTATTTTCCTTTGTTCAATTCACCCCAAGCAAAGCGATAATGACACTAAGAAGCAATGGATTACTCGTAGTGAAAGAGAATGAAAAGACTTTAGAAGAAACCGGAAACCCAATACTAAACAGAAAACAAGGGATAAACCTCTACTCCTGTTCAAAAGATCGTGTTCGATTGAGAATTGGGCGTTAGGCGAACCTATCTACTGCTATTGAAGAAAATAAGTCACGATCATAAATAACCCTAAGCATTAGTCCTGAGTGGGAAATGTCACTTAATTCCACAGTAACCTAGATATACACCCCGAAACAGTTATACTTGATTTGAAGATCGCGCCGAGGAGTAAAATTTCTACGTCAAAACCGTCTCTATTTATATCTAACACAACTGAAGTTAATCTGACCTAGATTGCAATAATACAGCTCTGCGCTTGGCGTATGATGCTGAGAAAGCCTATCTCGCTGATCATTGCTCGTGGTTTCGTTGTGGCCATGTACCAGAGTAAATTTCTATTTTCTATAGAGTGTCCTAAAGAATAGAGTTTCTAAAATGTAGCAATATTTGTGGGGTTTTTTTTCGACTTATTCTGAATAAAATTTATGAAATGAAGATAAATTTATCTAAATAAATAAAATAGTTGAGAGTGTCAGTCTACAGACAACAAATGCCACTTTATTCAACTCGATATCAAATATAAAGGTAAACGAAGCAAGTAGGCATTGGAATATTAAATACCCCGTTTTGAGTAGAGAATTACCTTTTACATGCCAGGGAGTGGATAGTGGTGTGGCTCATGGTCATGCAGAAATTGTAGATCAGTATTCACCTCGACATCTTTAATCCGGTACCCAATGATCCGGCAGCTCCATGGTCCGGAATTATTTTGAATCAACTACCAATAGTACGTTAAGCGGCAACAAAGGCAGCGTGATACGTTGTTTACAACTTTTTGCTGCAGGCGAGAGCAGCAGAGTGTTTTGGTGATAAGCCTTACTCATTTCTTATAAATAGCTGCATATTTACCCATTCAGGATAGTAAGTATATATTATGTTTTGATTTTAGGCTCTATTTTTAATATTGGTATTGCATGAACCAATAAAAACCTTTTTTTTTTTCGGAAGCATTAATGATTGTTTTATTTTCTATTTTAAGCTTTGTTCAACCTTTGATAACACAGCAATATATAATGTGGAATGAGCTGACAAGATTAGGTTTACATAAGGTGATTTATGTCTTCCAAAATTCTCTGTGGTTCGGTAATCGCCCTATGGGTGCCAGATTAAAGACGTCTAACTCACCTGGTACATACTCTACTGACATTTGACATCATAATTTTGCTGTAAGGCTAAGAAAAGAGAAATAAAGTATGACATAAAGAGACATTAATAACAGTTATGATATTTAATTAATTATACCGCTTAAGTCAATTGTGCTTACATTTCATATTAGAGTTAAACGAACAATCTAACATGTCAACATGGCTGACATCGAGAAAATAAATGACAATTTGAAAGAAACTGTTTTCTGTCCATCTGTCGCTTATTCTCTTTCTGTATATACCGGGTGTGAGATAAATATTTACCGATTATTTAAACATGAAAATTTACCCATAAATTTAAACATAAAAATTTACTTATCAATTTAAACATAAAAATTTACTTATCAATTTAAACATAAAAATTTACTCATAGATTGAAACATAAATTGAAACATACCTATTCATAAAAATAGTTTCCGATTTTGCATAATGCATCCTAACATTCTTTTGATTTATTGTCTACAGTTAAATTAAATATAGCGGCTCAAACAAAATGTGATCAAATTGTCGAATTTAAAATGGCGGTATGAAGAATTTCGAGGTGATGAAACATTTGAATGTTTGTAGAAAAACTACTTTGTAGAAAAATCCAAATTCTAGAAAGAAACCTTCCAGTTCATACCAGGAAAGTTATTGAAGCCTAAACAAAAGGTGAATCGAAATCTACGTAGAAGGATGAGGAAGATGGCAAAAGAGCTGAATATTTCGCATAAGTCACTAAGGATAAGCTTTTGAAGGCAAAAACAACCCAAGATTCAATGACAGTAGCTGTTCTCAAGTGCCTTGAGCAAAAACAATTTGGCAGATGGAAGAAAATGTCAGAGGAGATGCAGCATGCCGCAGACAATGTTTTCATTTGGTCGAACGAGAATTTTTCATCGTGGAGGTTGTGATCATCTACCAAAACGATACGGTTTACGCCACCTCGACAGGAAACACATTTCAAGCGACATATACAAACTACTGTATAGGTTTGGTCTGCTGTTGCTACTAATGTTACGAAATCATTCTTAGTAATCATTGAAGAACAAGTGAAAGTGAATAGCAAATTTTACTACCAAATGTTGAGGAGAGAAAGATGTACTGATCTGGTTATCAGCCATATTTGGGAGTCGCTATATCTTCACACAAGACGGAGCTCCAGAACACAGCCAATTTGACGCAGAACTTGTGCAAGAGACATCAACCTTGATCTTTTGACAATTTAATTTGGCCTACATCAAGCTCTGACCGTAATCCCATGGACGTTGCAATATGCTCTCGTCCAAATTAGAGAGCAGTGTCTTCTGTATCTTATACTCAAGCGTGTCAGATCTGAAAGAAGCTCTTAGGACATCATGGTACAACTTGAGCAAAGAGTTGGTGAACTAAACACGCACTTCAATTGCGAATCTATTAAGGTTTATAGAAAAAGCAATTTGAATTGTTAATATATTTAAAATATTGTCAATAAATATAACAATCAACCTGTAATCTTTTATTAATCGAAACTTTTAAAAATTTTATGATAAAATTAATACTGGGTAAATGTATAAGCCACACCCGGTACATACATACAGATCTGTAGATTGTGTGGCACTCACTGTCATATAGGAGGACTAATATTACCTAAGGGTTCAGCACTCTTTTCTCTGTTTGCCACGAATTATTTCAGTTTCTCAATAATTTACTTAGCATTTGGAAGACATCTATCACTGACCCAATACACCATCAGATAACCCGTACCCTGTTAAAATACTTCACTGATATCTAATTGTACTATTTTCATAGCATTGCCTAAGAAACCAGGCGCAAACGTATGTGAACTCCACCGTACAATCAGCCTAATGAGCCACATAACAAAACTAAACATCCGGATTCTGAAAGCGCAGCAGAATCAGGCCAGAGATAGGACAAGAACAGTACGGGTTCGTCAAAGACACAGGAACAAGGAAGGCATTATTTATGCTTAGAATGGTATCAGAAAGAGCACTACAAATGCAGAAGAGCGTGTACCAGTGTTTTAGGGACTACGCAAAGGCGTTCGACAAAGTATGCCAGAAAGATGTGTTAGAACTGCTCAGCAACCTTGACATATTCGGGAAAGACAAATATTAAATATTTCTCAGATCGAATATTTAGTGTGTGGAGCAGCCACAATTTTGCACTTGATGAAATTAGGGCCGTTTTACTTGAGACAGAGGTTTAAACGTGTTAACTGTTGAGAATCGATGTCTGTTGCAATCAATGACTGGCTAATATTACACTTCATATTATATATATATATATATATATATATATATATATATATATATATATATATGTTGCTACCAATTTAGATATATATATATATATATATATATATATATATATATATATATGTTGGAACAGCGCTCAGAATCGGAAATAGAGCGGTTATATCTTTCTCTTTCTCCATATACGCGCGTGCACAAAGACACACACACATATACACACATATACATATATTTAAAATCACCATCACAACGGAATGCAATTTTTTTTTATCGCAGACACAATACGTTTGTCTTCGTAATTTACCCCTGAAGACTATCTCAGAAAAGATCGAAAGTACTTGGGTTAGAAAAAAACTACGACATCTTCCTTGGTGAATTTCATCTTTACATCATGAAACTGATTAGAGAACTCGAAAGAATCAGTATCAAAATAAGTACATGTTTGAATGAAAATTTGCTGCATATATATATATATATATGAGAGGACATCAGTCAGCTAAGTGACAAATTTTACTCACATTAATCATATATATATATATATATATATATATATATATATATATATATATATATATAAATTTAATTAAAAACAGACCACTTTAAGGTACCATTACAATAATTTATTTCACCAAAATCCTTTTTAAAGGACTCCGGATCATCAGGTAACCCTTCCAACAACGAAATGAAAGGAAAAATGGGATTAGAAATTGATGGGTAGTGTAATTTTTGTAATTTAACAGGGAGGGTGATAGTTGTAGTTAACGAGACAAGGTAGAGTATAGGGAGGGGTTAATTTCATATTTCTCTTAAGCATGCTTTATATTGGAGTAGGAGGAGTGACCGAACCGTGACCTATTTAGAAGGTTAACTTAACGGAAATGATATATAGGAATGGGAGAGTAGTGGGGGGAAAAGAAAAGGAAAAATGGAAAGGAGAGAGGAGACAGACAACAGTAATACAGATATATCAAAATGAGTGTTACGGCAAAGAGAGAGGGGGAGAGGGAAGTAAATCGAAAGAGGCTGTAATTTTGTTTTAACAAAATTATGTAAAAGATAGATTTCAATGTTTGATAGAAATTTAGATGTCTAAAAAATGATGAATGTTATTAATTTAAACATTTAATTTTTTAAGTACTATTTTTATTAGCACATTTATCGAGAGCATATTAAAGAAATATTTAAAAATTATAATAGTTTATTTACCCGACCAATTATACTTTCATAATATTGTAAAAAAATTTCGGTAACAATAACATCTATATTAGTTTTACTAATTTATGAATGTAATTTTTCTTTATTATTATATGGGTAAACTAATTAAGGTTTAGGTTTCATTATTTAATAATATTTGAGGGTAATATTAAAGATTTTGTTTTCTTCTTATATGCATCTCACAAACATATTCATGTATTCATGTATATATGGATTTGCATGAATATGTTTGTGAGAGAAAGAACTAAGACTAAACTACAAGAAGACAGAATGCATGGTTATCATCTAAAGGGTGATAAAGAGCCCAAAATGCAAATTACAGGTTGGGGATACTAAAATCAATCAGGTACAGAAATTTAAATATATGTGAAATGTTTTAACAGAGGACAGAAAGTGCGACACTGAGATCATATTGGGATGGGCAAAGATGCATTCCAAAAGCTAAGCAGAGTATTAAGAGACAGAAAAATTTCATTGAAAACAAAGAAAAGAATAGTGAACTGTTACGTGGTCCTCCTGTATAACAGCGAATGCTGGACAACCTTCTCGAAGATTAAGAAAAGAATTAAAGCAGCAGAAATGTGGTTCAACAGAAAGATGCTGAGGATGCCATGAGCCGGACATGTGAGCAACGACGAGGTTTTGGAGAGAATACAAATAAAAAGGAAGCTAAAACGTAATGAGGACGGAGGGCTTGTAAATTCTGATACTCACAGGACAGATAGAAGGAAAGAGGGACAAAGGAAAGCAGCGCGTAACATACTTCATGGGCTTGAGTAAATGGATGACAGAACAGGGTTTGAGAGAAATAACAGTAAGAAAAAAAAACTTATTAAGAGCTACAAGGGACGGAAGATGTGAAGGGCCATGATCTCCTACGTCCTGAAGGGACACGGCACATAAAAGAAGAAAAGAAGCATCACTGAGGATAAATTCTCGATCAACATAGTAACATCTGGGCGTTGATTTGTATTAAGATCAACAGCTAGACATATTGACCGGTTTAAAACGAAAGTAGAAAGTCATAGTGACATCTATATGGAACAAGCATATACTCGCTATGTTTTTAGCTTTGTATCTTAATAAATCCTTTATTCTCTTGCAAAATGCAGGACTGGTGCTTACTACCCCCGACCGCCATCGTGATCGGAGAGGTGATCGAAACTGATTGGGGGCCAGGACCGTGCTTTGTGATCCTCGCTAATCTAATCAACATTTACTTTTTTTTCTATCTGCAATTACAAATTAAACTCAGCGTAACTGACAATTAAAGGGTGAAAAATTTTCGTCGATTTTGACGTCATTCTGGAGGCGTTTTTGTCCAAATGTGTGATTTTTTTTTGCTCGTGCTAAGTCTCGAAAAAAAAAACACTATATAACATTCACTATTTTTCATCCATAATGTTGGATGTGTCAAAATTATTCAACTTTTTGATCAGTTGATGTTAAAAATTGCCGCCAAACATTGCAAAATTTATTTAAGACTAGCAGCATGGTTCGAGGTTGCCCGTGCTTGAATAAAAAATCGTACGACTCATACAGCAATCGCTATCACTTGACTTAAAATATTTTTGCCCTTCCATGCCTTTAAAGGAATGCCCTTTGCCGTGCTGATGTTGCTACATGCCTTACTTCTTGCCTATCTCACACTACGAATTTTTTCTAAGCTCTATACTAAACATTAAATCTGTTACGAAAAAAAAACTAAACAAAATGAACACAAAACGATCAGTTTTAAAAAAGGATCCGTAACTGAAAAATCGAATGAAAAAAGAATGTTAACAACAAATAATTTTTCACACCCGAACCCAGTTCTGCGGAATCAGAATCAACGTTGAGTTTAAGCAAGCGAATGAGCCAATTGGAGTAAAGTGCCATGCAGATTTAAATTTTTCCCACTTGTGACGAATGCAGCTATCGATATTTTTTTTTTTGCATGCTAGTTAACATTCGTGTCAGTCAGAGTTGGGAAATGCAAAGTCGGTCTTGGCCTTCCCGCTAACTTGGAGCGTGTGCATGTAAATTTTGGTGCAAATCCGTCGAAAATTGCGACCGTGCATTAGTTACACACACACACACACACACACACACACACACACACACACACACACAAACACACACACACACACACACACACATCCTGCCTTTTATTGATAGAGATGGGTTAATCTATGACGATATGTCTCTAATTTGTATTGAGATACATTGTATATTTTTCAGGTTTTCTAGTTGAATTGTTCACCTATATTGCATATGATCCATTATTGTACATAAAATGAAAATTGAAAGATAGTATCCCCGTATCATACATTCGGTGGTGGTGGTGGGGGGGGACCCGTATCCTAGATTCGTTGGGAGCGAAGAGGCCCTTGCACCGGTCCTGACAATATGTGTATATATTAGTGAACAAAACTTACTAAGAATTAACGTCAGAAAACCTTAAGTGCTTCGGCTTACAAAATAGTTCCCAATGCATTTGGTTTCTATGTTACAATGTTCTATTTACATGAACCAACGTTTATGAAAAGCATTAGTTTTTTTAAAGCATTGTTGATTCAGTGAAAAGCTAATCGAACTTAAATCATCGAGACGGGACATAATATTGATATTTCAAACCCTAAGAAATTCACTACAAAAACTAGAGCAAAATTGGAACTTACAGATATATCAGTTACAATAAAGGTGTGTGCAGAATTTTTCAAGAGTATCCGTTATCTCCTAAAAATAAAATAATATTAAAAATTCTCAGAACTTTTGCATCCACCAAATAAATGTAATTTTCAAAATTTCTATTAAAAAAATTTTATGAAGTTAAAAAAAAACTAAAAACAAAACAGTACAAATATGATTTGTTTATGTAGTTAAACCGCATAACTGATACGCAAGTATACACAACTTTACACTATTGAGCCAAGCGAATGTTTGTGGTTTTTGAGCCACTGAAAGATTTTCAGATCAATTATAGAACTGTATTAATATAATTTGTACTTAAGAGGAATATTAAAACAAAACTGCCACATGTTTAATTAAAAAATAATGGTTCAGGTCATGAAACCCTGGTCTGTAATGAAGAGACAATACAATATTCATGAAGAGTTTAAATTTTGCATTTAACTAATTTAGGTATTTTGAGGAATTTTTCGTGCCAGAAACGAATTCAACATTCCAAATAACATAAGAATATAGGTCTGTATAAATACAAGGAAAGTAATGCCATAAATTAATATTTACTCTTTTGCATATGGCGCCAAAAAGCAGGTAATAATCAATTTATCATATAAAAGGAGCTGAGTACGTTTTAAATATCTTTCCCAGAACAATTTGTCAGATTTAAAACATTGAATTCTTTTAAAATGATGAGAAAAAAGTTGGACTACTTCATTCAAACAATTTTTTAAGTGTTATGTCCCTTCCCTTCCGGACATAGGCAAATTTGTCTCTCCACAAATTCCTATTTTTATTATCTGCGAAATGCTATGATTTTTAAGAAAGATAGTAGAATAATTCCCCATTGTCTACTCCCCTTTTTGATTCAAAGTTGCCGTTTTCCTAGCGTGACTGTCACCCAGAACCTAGTTCATCCTGTTATTTAAACCATAGCTGTACAGGAGAAGAAACAGGTTCATGCCTTTCTCCGGTATAGTAATGTGAACACATCAGTTTTGCACAATAATGTAAAGTAGAAATTCGTGCCTTTTGAGCCTCTTAAATGATTTTCTGTCCAATTATAGGACTTTATTGATGTTATTTGTATATAAACACACACACACACACACACACACACACACACACACACACACACACACACACACACACACATATATATATATTTAAAACAAAACTTTCACATTTTTCTTTCGATACATAACTGACGAGACAGCTGTTTTCCTGCAGTAGGTTGCAATTTCTTTCTGCGGTAGACTAGTTTCCAACCAAGGTTGAACAACGAAATCTGTCCTACTATTCAACCCATAGCTAGTGGGGAGAAGGGATTCATACCTTTCCCAAACAAGTTCTCACTCTGGGTCGATATCTATTACATCACAACGCGCATCCACACAGATAGAAAACGAATTTTATTAATGTTTTTATAAATTACTGTTTTTGTGAAGATAAGTATTATCAGAAAAGTCTAATTCTGAGGTTGAAATTAATTGATTTAAAATACAAAATTAAAGTTAATTCTTAATAACAGGCACTCATTTTCTTTATAATGACCAGAAAAGGTTTGGGCTGATTCTTTCAGATTATACAATTATTTTAAAATGCAATGCACCTTTAGGATATAGGCGAATTTGTCTCTCCACAGATTCTTTTTCTTTATTGTTTAATTAAAAAAGAAAAGAAAAAAGGGGGGTATTATGTCTAGAAACCCCACTCTGCAGTGAAGAGACAAAGAGTCTAAATTTTTGCATTTAACCAATTTGGTTCTTTGATTCGCCAGTCCGAAAGCAAGGGAATAGATGTCTAGATAATATTTTTTCTTATAAATAAAATTAAATTCATGTGGAAAACTGAAATTTGGTGTCCGGCATATGATGCCAAAAGCGACTAATTATCGATATCTGGTCGGGTTCTCCTGTTGTGCATCTCAAGATTCTTGACATCCCCCTCCCCAAAAGCATTGGTAATTTAATCGATCCTGACCAGGCATATCGACTTTAGTCACTTTCTCAACAACGTGTCAAGGCTTCTCTTCTTTTTAGAAATATTTTCATGGCAACGGCTCTGAGGAGCTTTTTCTCTGGTGCCCTGAGTAGATTAATTTAGGCGTGCTGCTAGATTGGCATTTGGGTCCCACCCTCTTACTGTTGAAATAGCGAAATCCAACCGCCACTTCTATTTCAAGTTTCTTTCTTATAGTTCCCAGCTGTGGAACTATCTTCAGTTTGCTTAAAAATTTAAATGCAATGTCAATCGCCATCTTCTGTTTTCTTGAATTCCGTTCATCTTTCGTTCTTTCCTTAATCCTTCCTAATCTCAGTTTTCTGTTTCACTTTCATTTTCATTCCCTGTAACTCCCTGTGTACTAGACGCATTAACGACATGCTTGGGATGAAATGATTTTTAAAAAAAGTAAATGAAATGAACTGAGTATGTTTTAAATATTTCCCAAAGAACAAATTTCTTTTAATTTTTGCAGATTTAAATTGTTTTAATATTAAAAGTGGGGAAATTGTCTTGGCCTTTTTTATTAAGCAAAATATGGCAAAAGTTGTGTTAACTTAATTTCGTGTTTTAGGGCCGAAGATCCACTTGATATAAGACTTTTTCACATTCCTCCCCGGTCTTTTGAACCGAATTAAAGGTTTGTCCCTTGTTACCTGTTTAGGTGTCCGGTTCCTTCTAAAGATTGCATCAACTCTATACTTCTAATGTCTCCGTCTGAACTCTGAAATTTATCTACCAATGATTTTGGTTCTCTCTCTTTGATTGGAGTAAACAGATTCGCCTATCGCTTGGTTCACACTTCTCTCCGCTTTTTTGAACAGGAGTAGAAATTCATCTTCTACTCCTGTTTATCTTGTTCCCTGTTTAGTATCGGATTCTCTGTTCCTTCGAAAGATTACATCAACTCTATACTTGTAATGTCTCTGTCTGAACTCTGAAATTTTATCTTCTAATTCTTTTTGCTCTTTCTCCTCAATTGGTTCGCCTATCGCTTGTTTCACACTCCTCTCCGGTCTTTTTTAGGATCGTGCCTTTTAATTCGATTTTACTCCCAGTAGGCCCTTGCGGCTTAGTCTTATTGCCGTGCTTGAGGCGAAATGATTAAGTGTCATGTTAAACCTATCTGTCACGTACAACATTTATTCCAATGATCTATCAAAATAAGGTAGAGAAAGCAACTATTCAGAATTGATCGTTTAAACGTTAAGTGGTTAAACAAGGGAGTTTTGATGACCTTCAAACAATCATAACCTGAAAACAATAAGCTTTGAATTAGGACAAAGTCAAACCAGTTCTGACTTTCTACTCGTGGACTAGAAATAATACATATCTCTTGGGAAAGGTCCCCAAAATGCCAAATGTCCACTTGCAAACCCTTAGTGGATTACTGAGTCCCACATTTTTAACAAACTTCGAAGTTTTCCTAATTTTTGAAGAACTAATGAAGAGATTCACGGAAATTTTTTCACACTATTAATTTGCCTGGCATTTCACATAATCTTTTAGAATATTGTAAACCACATGTCACTCCAACGATCTTGCAAGAGTTTTATGAATTTTGTTAGGTTTTTCAAGTTTCACATTTAGCAAAGTTACTGAAATTGTTGAAATTTAAAATTGTCATTGTAGAATGGGAGCAAAGTTCGTAAAAATGAATATTTTGAACAAAAATATTGCAAACATAATAATGACAAGGAAACTATCATGAGAATATTACTGTGAAAGTTTTGTTTTTCTTAATTTTTCTAATCATTTCACACAAATGCCACCAAGATGCAAGGGATTACTGTGAGTGAAAGAGAACGAGAAGACTTTAGTTAGGAGAAGTAGGAGAAAGGACAATAAAAGAACAGGTTTCAGAAGACAGAAGAACCAATTGGCGTTGCATTTACATTTTTTTGAAGATGAGGAATGGAAACAAAAAAAAATCGAAAAGGAGTTCCACAGGCGAGAAGTGCGAGAAAAATCTATTAGTTTATATTTCTGAGACGAGATATTGTAACTATTTACACTATTTACATTGTTCGGAATGTTGTTGTCATCTTTATCCTCATCTTCACGACATTTCGGCCGTTGTACGCTCCGGTCTTCTTCAGGTGATATACTTTGGAATTTCGAATCGAACCCTTTATTTAATCTACTGGGGTAGATTGTTCTAGTTCCACGTGACATGCCTCTTCTGGATATCTCAGTTTCAGTTAATTCCCTTATGTAACTCAACTTTCCAAGTTTTTGTTCCACTCTCCTGTGACCAGGTATTGAACTCACAACTCTGTGCTATGTGTCCTTGGGGAAACGTTGTGAAGATGACAATAAATATGAGGACGGCAGTCCGAACAATGTAAAGTCATTATTAGAATAGAACATACGGTTGCATCTAGGTAGTTCAACAGTAAAACAGTGAGACCTAATTGCCAATCTAGTAGCACGCTTCAGTTCATGCAGTCCACGCATTAAATGAGGTATATTTTCACACATAAACGTTACCGACAACCTGAAGATTTTGAGAATCACTTGTGATTGTAGAGTCCAAAAATAACTTGTATTAATTTCGTGATGTCCGAATAAATTTAGCATTGTAATATCTATACATTTTTTTATACATTTATACCTTTTTGATACATGTTTTTCCTTTTCTGACGTGGGTATACATTTTTTGGCGGAATCTGTATGTAATCATTTCGTGCCAGGCAAGGCAATAACGTCACGAGGACGCAAGGAGTTACAGAGAGTGAAAGAGAATGAGAAGATTATAATGAGGAGAACTGGGGAAAGAACAATAAAAAACAGGATTCAGGAAGACCGAAAATGGCGATTGACGGTGCATTTAAATTTTTGACGATTTTAGGAGCTAGAGAAGCAAAAAATCGGAAGTGAGTTCCACAGGTTAGAAGTATGAGAAAAATATTAGAATAGAACATACGGTTGCATCTAGGTAGTTCAAAAATGAAACGGTGAGACCTAGTTGCCAATCTAGTAACACGCTTCAATTCATGCAGTCGAGTCACCAAGGAGGAAAGAGCCATGAAAATATTTCTAGAACGACAGAGAAAAGCCACGTCCCGGCGATGACAAAGTGACTGTAGTCGAGATGCCTGGTGAAGATCGATTACATTACAGACTTTTGGTGGTGGGGGGATTTTGTCAAGAATCTCGGGATATATAGCAGGAGCACCATTCCAGATATGGTAGGAATATGCAATGCACGGTCGAATGGTAGATTTATAAAAGTGCAAGGTGGATTAGGCGAGAAAAATTGTTTTGTACGACACTGAAACAACTTTTTTAGCAATAGAATTTAGCAAATGATTCAATATAATCACTCCATTTCATATCGTTCATAAGTTGATTTTGTGAACTGTTGTATTTCTTCATACCAAACAGACTGCATAGCATCAAGACGAGCATTCCTAAGTTGGTTACTTGCCGTCTGGCATTATAAGCCTACGTCTTTAGAATGCACTAGAAATCCTGAATCCATTTAAAATCGTTCTGTTATTTCATTAAATATGTATCTTTGAAAGAGATTTTATTCATAGAATATACTATATTTAGGCTTCTTGGCCGAATCTGGTGGTTACGCAAAAATCATCTATCGTAAAACGTTTGACTTCGTCTTGAACTATGGATCTACATTTGCCTTCCAGAAAAAATATCCATGCGCTCTCATTTGAATCGCATTTTATAGTCACGCCAGTTCTACCTTCTTTACATCAAAAACTGTGAAGGTAATTTCTACCAGCAGCCGACTGTCTTTGTTATGTCTATCCGGCCCATCGCCCAAAACAAAACAAATTGGTCTCCATGTGTTATGTTTCTCATTTCATTCAGTTTCCCATATCGATGCCTTTTAACTCAGATGTAGTGATCGGTATGGCATGTTTTCTCATTAAAAAATAGAAAATTAATTATTTCACCTCAAGCAAACAATAAAACTACTATTATTGTATTATTATAGGATTATGTGAAATTTAATATCTTTTGCTTTTTGGTATTGCCACAAGACCTAAAATTTAATAGCTTGACAAAAAACGAGTTTTTAAAGTTACGATCTTAATAGAAGTGTGTCAAGATAAAATTTCTTAACGTCCTCCTTATCAAAACTATATCAGAGAAGTCCAGTATTTTTAACAAATTTACAGTTACGTCAATATTTTTTTCGCAATTACTAACGTTCTTTTACCTTTTAAATTATTTGACATTTTTCTTTATTCATCAAATCAACTTTATAACTCATTTTCAACCTTCACACTTGCAAAGTTAGCAATTCAGGACATTATCTGTAAATGTCTGTGATTTCCGTCTGCATCTTAGCAGATCAAAGCAACTTTCATCCTAACTTTGCCGTCAAACGTATCCAGCATCTAGCAAATATACATTTACGTACCATTAAGTATTTATTTTATACACCGATAAAAATGTGATAGGCAATGTGATTTTGATTTGGTTTATTTTACGGTATATCAACCGATTCCAGAATATTTAATGCCGAATACAGGCGTCTCGATAAAAAATAGAGCAGTAGACATAGGTTTTGGTTTACGCAAGAAACAAAAAGGTGCAGTAAAAGGTAAGCATATGGCCCCTTTTTCGTGGGGTACCACTCAGCAGTATTACTAACCCCATCTGACGAAGTAATGCGAGACACAGTGTATCGTACCATTTCTTGTATTTGCGGAACTTGGCAAAATATTGAATAGTTCGCTAAAATGCGAAAAATAGTTATTTATTAAGGAAAGCTTAATTCTAATCGAAAGTGGCAAATGCGAAATATCATTAACACTAATTAATAATTACCAGGATAATTAGCTTGTTAACTATAGAAAGTGTTGGAGTGTAAAAAACATATCTGTAATGTGTTACTAAACGGAGATTAGTTTTGGCATACATTATAAACATTTAGTCACTCAGAAGCGAATTTACAACTAATAAATTCTTAAATTGTATTGATTTTATACAGATTTGATTTTGTCGGCGAGTTGTTGTTACTGATCATAAGGTGGGTTGTTTTGCATTTTTAATAATAGATTACTAACTTGATATTGTAGCCAGTTTGTTTTGGCTTGTAATAAAGTTCCCTAATTAGTTTCCTTCTACCAACAGTGAAAACAATTCAACACCAAGTGAAACAATTCAACACCACATGACTCCTGTCAACTATCACAGTCGCACTTTCTCTCTTAAATTAAAAACATTTTACAGATTGAGTGACAGTTCAAATTTGCATAGGTGGGAAAAGATTCTGATGAATGTCTGTCCGATTCCGAAATCTATCTTTTCGAAATATACGACTCTCAAAGCCGACATTTTCTTTTGGGGAATATTCTACATGCGAGACCCATTCGTTTTCGACCAGGAAGTAGGGTATTTTATCTAGTGTTACAAATATTGTTCAACTGAAGTAATGTTGTAGTGTAGTTTTCACAGTGTAGGCTTGTATTTCAATAAGTCGTCCTAAATTAGGTTCGACGTACAAAACGTTAGGAACTTAAAATAAGAGTTAATGACGCAGCAATCTAGTGATGGTTGATACTTCAATGTCCGACAGACTCACTCAACACCACTGATCCCAACCGCCACTGCTACTACTACTTATTATCTGTGGTAGAGTCTATTGCAATAGAATAGGTATTATGGTATAACAAGTAATGCATTTTTTAAAGTGATTTGAGCGATTATTTCATGGAAAGTATTTTGGAATTAAGAATATGTCTACCTTTCAGTAACATGTTGACCGTTTACAGTCGCACTTACATGTCGTTTACAATAACCCAATCACAATCCTTGAAAATGGCTAACAGATCAATCGAAAGCGCTTGAAATCGTTTGGACAATTTCTACTCTGTTTGTATGCGAAGAATACTTTGAACTTAATGGTTCAAAGCATTGTTTGTATACAAACAAACAACAAAAACGCAACAGTAGCAATTTATCTGTCATTTTTAATGAAATGCGTATTACAGAGGTTTTTCTGTCCAAATACACAGGGTGTGATTTTTTTTCTCTGTCCAAATACACTGTTAGGCATTGGCGCCGGAAACTCCAATACGAACATTTCAGAGTGTTTGGGTGTCAATCTAAAGAGAGTGCAGAGGATTCGGAAAGAGTTCGATGAGTGTAATGGTGATTACGGAAGTATTTGAAGTGATCACTAGTGATGGCGACGGTATACCTCCATTAACCTTCTCACAGGGCCTTAGACTCAACACGGAGACCTACATCAAGTGCCTTGAGGACGTAGTGATGCCCTGGGTCAGGAGAATGGCTGCTGGAAGATACCGTGTCTGGCACCAGGACTCTGCACCATGCCACACAAGCAGGAGGACCCAGTCATGGATGTCAGACAATTTTTGCGATCGCATCACCCCTTACATCTAACTTTCAAGACTGCAACCCCCTTTGATTATTATGTGTAGAGCGCTGTTGAGCGAGAGACCAACAAAACTCCTTGTAACACCAAAGATGAATCGAAAGCAAGGATTATGACAGGATTCACCAACTTAAACAAGTAAACCGTCTAGAAGAGTTGCAAGAGATTCCGAAGTAGTCTGGAGACCGTGGTTGAAACCAATGGCAATTTTATTGAATACATTTTCTTTTATATTTCAAGATATCTTTGTGTAATTTTGGTAAATATATGTTAAAATGAGATTTTTTCATTTTTGGGTAATTTAGATGACAATTTATGCATCGCACCCTGTATCTCTATCTATAAAAGACAGGATGTGTGTGTGTGTGTGTGTGTGTGTGTGTGTGTGTGTGTGTGTGTGTGTGTGTGTGTGTGTAACGAACGCACGGCTGCAATTTTCGACGGATTTGCACCAAAATTTACATGCACATGCTCCAAGTTAGCGGGAAGGCCAAGACCGACTTTGCATTTCCCAACTTCCATCGATAGTGGAAATAATCGATTTTTCATGCTTCTACGGCAATAGCTGGCTGCCACGAATAGGCAGGAAGATTCTATTGGCCAGCGTGAGAGCCAACAGCTGACTGACACGAATATTAACTAGTATGCTAGCATGCAAAAAAAATCGATAGCTGCATTCGTCATAAGTGGGAAAAATTTAAATCTGCATGGCACTTTACTCCAGTTGGCTCATTCGCTTGCTTAAACTCAACGTTGATTCTGATTCCGCAGAACTGGGTTCGGGTGTGAAAAATTATTTGTTGTTAACATTCTTTTTTCATTCGGTTTTTCCAGTTACGAGTCCTTTTTTAAAGCTGATCGTTTTGTGTTCATTTTGTTTAGTTCTTTTTTCGTAACAGATTTAATGTTTAGTATAGAGCTTAGAAAAAAATCGCAGTTTGAGTGTAACAACATCAGCACGACAAAGGGCACTCCTTTAAAAGGCAAAGAAGGGCAAAAATATTTTAAGTCAAGTGATAGCGATTGCTGTATGAGTCGTGCGATTTTTGAATCAAACACGGGCAACGCCGGGCCATGCTGCTAGTATATATATATATATATATATATATATATATATATATATATATATATATTTTCAAAGGTTATTTTAGTACATATTCGTGTGTATTACGTCTATCGGCCTGCGCATTAGAGAAAACTTTATGAGGTTCTCTTCTAGTGAAGTTGCTCTTAAAATATCTGTTCTGCCCAGTATGGCCATGGTAATGTTAATATTAGCTGTTTCCCTCGAAGGAAATATTTGGCATTCATGACAGAGCAGCCAGTACTGTTTTGGGTTGGAATTTATAAAATCTTTCTCTTAAAACAACTTTTCAGGGAAATATGTTTTTGAAGTCCAGTAGCTGTTATCGCTCTTTCTAGCACTGAGTTGGAGGGTTTCCTTCCTAATCTTTTATTTGAATCAGTGCGAAATATCAACATCTTGATTATGTTATTATTTCCTCTTCGCATTACATGTGTTATACATTTTAGTTGTTGCTGCTGTTGGTAGTCCTCAAGTGATCTAGTTTCTTTTATTTGGTACATTTTTGCGTTTGTGAATATGTAGTACCCGTTCACAATATTTGAAGAAAGATGGTTTTTGCTAAAACCCTCAGGCTTCACTTGCTCAATACATTTTTTAACTATTGATCATTGAAAGCAGTAGTATACAAATTAGATATTTCTGAACGGATTTGGTACCATGCATGATATCCACATGATTCAAATTTTCAAGTTGATGTCTTGGTTTTGTGCTGTTTGAAGGAAGGCTGGACATACGAAATAAAATTCTTGCTCAATATTCAGCTTATCAAATTTAAACAAACAATAACCGTTATCTAATACCACTTCTTTGTTTTAGGCTTTAAATCGCGTCTCTGTGGCTGGTTCATGTGTCCATTGGGTTTCCTAACAACCAACACTATTGAAATACGATTTTTCATCTAAACTGACAACGGTGTCTATTTATTCTTAAGCTTAGGACATAGAAAACTTCAAGTTTGTTTGATAATTATGCGTAAGTGTTCGATAGGTTTATGGGAGCATTAGGTTGAAAACACAATAAATAGCATTTTTTGGCGTTGCATTGTTAGAACGATAAATTTGTTTTATATCGTTCCCTGGTTTACTGATACATCTATTTATCATTTTAAAACCCTTCCATGTTTTTAAGTCTTTATTTAATTTTTTGATTATTCTTATACTTTTCTAATAATGTATTAAATCAAATATGAAGTTGTTCATTTTATTTGGTTTGGTTTGGTTTGTTTTACGGCATATCAACCTCAATTGGTTATTTAATGCCGACAAAATGTTCATTGTTGGTCATATTTTTTCCAAAAATCTATTTCTGGTAATATTTTTCCTTCAAAAAAATCTATTTCTGGTAATATTTTTCCTTCAAAAAAATCTATTTCTGGTAATAATTTTCCTTTGCTGGTAATATCTTTTTTTTTAAAAAAAAATGTATAGCTCGTTTATTTATTTTTATTTTTTTTTGCTGGTAATTTTTGTTTTTCAAAAATGTATAGCTGGTAATATTTTTTTTAAGGTATTGCTGGTAATAATTTTTTACAAAGTATTTCTGGTATTAAAAACTATTTTTACACTTTCATAGTGTTGTGACCCCAGTTTGGGGGTAAACTATTTGCCCATAAATGAGACCCTAACAGGTCCTACCACCCTGGGTCAGGATAGACATGGGAACACCAGCAATTAAGAGGTGGTTCCACGCTCCTCAAAACCTGATCAGATGCCATGCTGTTGGATGTAGTTTATCGTCTTACCCAGGACGAGCATTTTATTTGTTAGGAAAAAATCAGGCGCATGCTTCTGTACGATTTGTCTCTAAATTCGGGTAAGGGATATTTTTAGCATTCATTCCTATTGGAACTAAGATATGAGATTGCATAAGATTGCGTATATGTAAGAGTTTGGATACTTCGACGTGGTATAATGTAAGCATTACACTACAATGAAGCTTGCTTCACTAGATGAATTACGACTGAGTTGTGAGTCCGCTCCTCACTGGGTGTTCAATACCTTCGGCCTTGTGTCACATCTAAGCTCCGCTTAGAAATTCGGCATATATATAAGAGTAGATCTATTTGAATGTATATATTCTTTATTCGTTTTTTGGTGTGTGTATTAAATATTAATCACGTCCATCGGACATTTTACAGTGAAAATTTCAGATGAAAATTAAACAAATACGTGTGAGAATGCAAATTTATTGATTCAGCCTTATATGAGGTAGAATAATTGGCGAAAATACTCATCAAACGGAATCAACAAATTTTCCAATAAACAACAGTAAAAGAAACAAGAACAGGTAAAATAATACTGAGCATATATATATATATATATATATATATATATATATATATATATATATATATATATATTACACAATAATATCCAGATTACCTCATATGGGGAATAGGCTTATTTCAACCGACGAAAAATTCGTTAGTCTTATTCAACCCCGGTATAGACTGATTTCGTGTCGGGATTAGAAATTATTTGCTCTAATAATAAATACATTGAGCTCTTTTTGTGGATAAGTTTTAATATTTTATATTAATAGTATCAACTAGGATTACATACCAACGAATTTATTACCTTTACTAAGGTAATTATTATATATATATATATATGGAAATATAGGCGAACAGTAACAAGGCGAAAAGTCCATAAGTAAGAATAGCGTTAGCATGCAAAAGGGATACAATCAACTGATTACAGCGTTCAAACTTCAAGTCAGGAAAGAACAAATGTCTAGATTTGACCGAACAGTAGTTCATTTCATTTTTTAGGAAGAAATCTCAGCATGCTTCTATAAATTTGGGGAAGGAATGTTTTTACCAGTCATTCCTACAGCGATTGGAATCAAGATATGAAATTGCGTACATAATGTAAGCATTACACTGCGTTTAAGCTTGTCTCAATAGATCACTTATGACTGAGTAGTGCGTTCGATTCTCATTGAGAATCCCAAACTTTCTGCTTTGCGCCACGTCTAAACTACGCTTAAAAATCACCACACGTAAAATGAATAGAAAACTTCAATTACAATAACTGGCAATACGAAAAGAAAAAAGTAAGGAGAGAAAAGTGAAAACAAAATGAAACTATTGTCCACACCAACTAACAAAAGGGTAACATGAGAAATACACCCATATGAATGATATAGTGACACGATATATCTATAGAGAAATCTGAAAAGATATTTTACAACCGATACTTTTGTTTGAGTGAGGATAGTTGCCTTGATTTAATAAAAGAAATCTCGATGACATTTATTGTTGGAATGTGATCAACTTAAAACCGAGTGCATGTCCTCATGCAACGATGCTTCAAATTCCCAAGTTTTATACGATGTCTTGAGTTTCAACCTATAATCTTATGCAAATTTTTCAGTCGACCTTTTCTAATACACACTGCTTAATGTTTGGCAAGAAGAGAATTATCACAGCCTGCGCCACGGTCTTAAGCTAACACACATACTGTGTATTGGTGTGCATGCTATGTCACGATCTCAAATCTATCTATCTATCTATCTATCTATCTATCTATCTATCTATCTATCTATCTATCTATTTCAGACTCTTCATATCTATCTATCTATCTATCTATCTATCTATCTATCTATCTATCTATCTATCTATCTATCGATTTCAGACTGTTCATATCTATCTATCTATCTATCTATCTATCTATCTATCTATCTATCTATCTTGCTAGCGAGCTAACTTTACCCGTAAAATATCAACAGCTTTTTTAACTGAGTGATTAACTTATTGATTAAGCTTGATTAAGCAGACGAGATCATAAAGGCACTGTAAACTCCACGATCTTTCCGTTAGTTGCGTAGTATGTGCTCCGCTAGGGCAACATACGGTTTTAAATTAAGGGTTGTTCTTCGCCTAGACTGGTTGTCAACTAAGGCTAGTGAGCCCAGTCTTTAACCCATAGATGAGAGGAGAAATTAATTCATGCCTCATGCATGTGGCACACTATCTATCTATCTATCTATCTATCTATCTATCTATCTATCTATCTATCTCGCTAGTTAACTAACCGCGATCTTTCCGTTAACTTTGTTTTGGGGGACATTTATAGACTAATTTTTTCTTCTTCTTGACAATGTTTCAATTTATTCTTCTTCTGTGAAAAAAGGCAAAACAACACTTTATTCAAGACTATATGAACTGGATTCTGAGGAGGGCCAGGGATTAACAAATTCATTCGTTTGACCTGTGAACTGTTAAACATTTTTCGCAATTTCTAACGGTGTATTTTCATAAATCGGTAACTTTACAATATATTGTTTCCTTCTTTCGCTTTTATCTTTTTATGAATTATAACAATAGTTATATATATGAAATCAAAAAAATCCATATTCTAGTATTTGGTATTCTCATCAATGTCAGTCGAAGGGAACGAGGGCGGTTCTCTACAATGTGCGTGGCAGGGTGGCTGTTACCCGGAAAGGTTAGGACTGGTGGAACTTTCCATTAAAACCAAAACAGAATAGAAATATGTAGGACACATCATAAGAAAAGACGGCTTGGAAAAATGAATACACACAGAACTATTGAAATAATACAGGTAAAGTGAACAAGCAACTTAATGAGTTTTTGTTAATGGATGGCAGAGCAAGGCCAAGGAAGGATGATAAACACCCAAGATGACGCAGAGATCCGACGGCGTATTGGAATAGCGAAAGATGCTTCCCATATGATAAGCAAAGTATTAAAAGATGGAACGATTTCCTTAGAAACAAAGAAAAGAGTTCTGAATTGTTACGTAATATCAATATCCTATATGGCAGTGGCTACTGGATAGTTTCCTCACATATAAAAATAAAACTTGAAGTGACAGAGTTCTAAGAATATAACGGACAGAAGATATGAGCAACGAGGAAGTTTTAATGATAATTTGAACGAAACGGATAATTATGCTTATAATCCGAAAGTGACACTAGAAATTTGTGGGGCGGTAATGAGCGCTTAAAATATTTTGAAATCAAGAGAGACGGAGTGAAACAGGGAATAATTTATGTAAGGAGTTTATGAAAATGAATTGCAGAGCAAAGAGTGGGCAAGGATTGTAGAGATGCGGACATTTCTTAGAGCTACGTTTTGTGATGTTAGACGTTCACGCGTTCTAACTTTCATTAGGTCAATGAATGCTCGTTATCACTTCCGAAACTCTCGTTGTAGACGAGACTTTGTAAATGCTGGTAGTAGTAACCCCTTCAAATAATATTCGCACTAATAACACTTGTTCAAATAGTAATTGCCGAATAGTAATTCATATAGTATAGTTGTTGCGGTGTGCTCCCTCTAATGAGGCTATTGTGGACTCTTCCACTTACTATAAAGTAGTAGGATAATAAGCCTCGAGGAACAAGGATCTAGACTGTTCTTCCGAAGCCGTGACTGTTCGCAGTTCCTGTCGAACTCTCTGCCTTGGGCAGAGAGGAACCCGAATGAGGCTGTGCCGAAGGGCAGAGTTTCGTCCGGGGAGGTAGACAGACCCGAATCCGTTTATGCGGGTTTACGGGGATTTTTTGGCCGAGCCTACGAGCTCGGATGACCCACGTTAAACTCGGCCTTGTGCCATATATAGCCCTCATGGGGGGGGGGCTGTTAAATATAACCGTGATATAGACTGAACGCTGGTCAACCGACACACACTCCCAAGTCGTGTAACACACTTCTGTTGTATTTACTGTTCAATTCACTATCTGTAACTTCTTGTTTTGTTATTCCTTAACCAATTACTTGCTCACAACAATAGTGGATAATATAAAGAATAGCGATCACTTAGACGTCACGCTAATTCCCATTTGTACCTTTCCTTTACGATCACGTGATCTACTTATTTAATAATGGAAACGTTCGTGTTTTCTCACTGGTGATCTGTGTTCATACTACAGTGTCGGCAATGGCATTTTATTCCTATACAACAAATAAGACACGAAGCTGAGGAGGACAATGGACGTGCATAGTAAATAAAAAAAAAGATTGGCAACATAATTATTCATGTTGCAAATGATATATACATAAAGAATGCATGGGTGGAGATGATAAAAACAGCAGATAAGCAGACTTGAACTGCATCGTCGTAAGCGTAACGAAATTAATATATATCCCAGAAGTCGATTATTATGTTAAGAATTTAGAACAGATTTTAACAAACGTACCCGTAAAAAACTGTGTGTTTAAACAACGCTATTATTGCATGATGCCTAGACATTTCTATTCTCCTAAAAAAAATTCCCAGAATTTTCAACAGAAATGTTAAAAAATATTCTTGTAAATAATAGGATGTGCTATTTACACTATTGTTGTCCTTATCTTTACTCCCATGTTCACGACGTTTCGGCCGTTGTGCGCTCCGACCTTCTTCAGGTGATATACGTTGGAATTTCGAACCGAACCCTTTATTTAGTCCACGGGGGTAGATTGGCCTGATTCCACATGCCATGCCTTTTTTTGGGGGGGGATATCCTAGTTTCATGTCACGTGATATTAGAACAATAAACAAAAGTTAGTAAATGTTGTTATTACAACAACCTTATATCATCTACAGAAGAAATCACACTCTCAAAACTGCCAAAGAGGGAAAAGTTACATCACACCCACATCAGTTTGGATGTTCATGTGAGAAAGGCAAGAAAAGATCTACAAAGAGTGAAACCGAGTTATGGACAGAAGCTGATTAGAAGTAAGTCTAAACACACTACTACAGAACAAGGGATACTAGATGAGGCCCGTGCCAATATAGACGCAGACTACATCAAAGTGGAGATCGATAAGTATATAAAACTGCATACGGAGAAACAACATGCTGCAGCCTGAAAAACAATAAATATACCCTCAGGAAGAAAATCAAAGCCTTCCATTCGACTCAAAGGCGGTTCCGCTGGAAAGCGTAAAAGCTAACTGGTTTGACCACTTTAAGAACAGCCGCAAGTCATTGGTCTTCCACTCCCAATACATCAAATGTCTAATACATTGGACATAAAAACCAATCCATTCACGCTTGATGAACTCAAAACAACACTGACAGATTTTCCCAACAACAAATCTCCAGGTCTTGACAACATACCAAAATTATTGTGGAAAAATCCAATATTTCATGACCTGCTCCTAGAGTTTTGCAACCATACATTTATACACCATTCGTCGCCTTCAGCTTGGCCGAAATCCGGAATATTCCCTGTTCCAAAAATGGGCGATCTAAAAAGTGAGGCAATCTATAGGGCTATATCTCATGCCAGTTTCAGCAAATGTTTACAAAAAAGCTTCTTTTAAATAAATTTGTCCCTACCATAGATCCACTCCTCCGCAAGAACCAGAATAGATTTAGAAGAGGCAGATTGGCAACTGACCAGATCTTTTCCATTCGATGCATTCTGGGGGAAATGGAAAAAAATCAACAAAGATCTCACAATCTGTTTTGTTGACTTTCGTAAGGCATCTGATTCCATCAGCGGAGATCTCATGTTCAAAATTCTTCAACTCTATGGTATACCCTCCGGAACTGTCGCGGAAATTAAGAGCTCTGTACAAAAACACCACAGCCACCATTGTATCGACTGATGGCAAGACTGATTCCTTTGAAGTTGAGAAGACAGTTCTACAAGGTGTCACACTTGCTCATTTTTTGTTTATAGTTGTTATGTATTATTTTCTCTGTATTTCTCTAGACAACATGGAACAAAAAGAAATCCTTTTGAAACCTTACCTGAGTAGTGGGTAGCTTCCACAATACCTGATTGACGTTGACTTTGCCGGTGATCTTGCATAAATTTCTCAATGTATCAAGGATGCAGAATCCTTGCTGCAATCACTCAAGCAAGCAGCGAACGTGGTGGGTCTCTGTTGCAATGTGATTTAGACAGAATGTATCACAACCTCCCCTGAACCATCTGAGCTGACGTCACCCAATAATACATCCATCAAAAGAGTTGAAGACTTCAAATATTTTGGATCTCACATAAAAGATTCCCAAAAAGACTTCTACATCCGCAAAGCTCCTGCATGTGATGCGTGAAACAAACTTTTTAAAAAAATGGCGCACGGACCTTCCATCCATCTTAAAAGTCAAAACCTTTTGAACATTGATTGAACCAGTCCTACTTTATGGATAAGAAACTTTGACATTATCTGCTCGTCTTGAAAAACGCCTGGATGGAACATATACTAATCTACTTAGAAAAATACAGAACATCAACTGGAGATTCCATGCAACGTTTAACACAATTTACGAGAACTGAGACCAATATCTCTTAAGCTCAAACAAAAACTATTACAGTTTGCCGGCCACTGCCACTGAGCGGACAGGGAAATCGTCTCATCCTTACTCCTATAGCATCCTTCTGGAAGTGTCTTCTCACGAAAATTAACTTTCCAAGACAGTACGGGACTTAGGGTTGGACATTAGGGATAGCAATACAGACCGAACAGTGTGGAAAGAGATTGTCATTTGAGTTCCGACCAACCACAGGGAAGTCGAAGGATGATGATAATGGTGGGTGTTGTCGACATTTTTTTTGATATCTTTAATTTAATTGTGATTTATTAATTTATTTTAGTTTGATAAAATATTCATGTTTTTGTTTATTTTAAATAATAGGTTTTGCATTTAACCGTCTTCTTTTAACATCTGTCTGTAAATTTTATTCTATTCTATTTACATTGTTCGGATTGTTGTCCTCATCTTTAAGGTCATATTTACAACGTTTCGGACATTGTGCGCTCCGACCTTCTTCAGGTAGTATACGTTGGAATTTCGAATCAAACCCTTTATTTTATCCACTGGGGTAGATTATTCTAATTCCATGTGCCATAAAACTGAGATATAAAAACGCATTCCCAATCTAATATAGTGATTCAATTCGTAAATTCGATTAATTGTTTCGCTTTCTATGACTTATTAACGTTTTACAGGTTATTTAAAGCCAAAAAATAATTTAAACTGTAAGAATGTTTTGGAAGATAAGAAAATTCTTTTAGATTTGTGATACAAGTCATAATAATTAACCCATTGCTTGGGAAGAAGAGTTGGATTCATACCTTTCCCAAGGCTATTTGCGCATAAGTGAATACAACTAACTCAACTGTAATTGTAACTCCGCTCCCTGATTAACAATTGCGAACCATTATGTATCACACTACCCACACATGCAAGCTTACTGTAGCTAGTATACCTGAGAGCGGTCATCCATCGAGGTACGAACCAGGCTCGACGTTGTTTAACTTCGATAATCGTACGGCACGTGTCTGTAAGTCTTTGTAAATTCAATCTATCAAAGAAGAAAGCACATCCGAGCATCATTAAACTTGAAGTTAATAATTAAAAGCAACTTTTTGACATTTATCATTCACTTCCTTATGACAAACCTCGACATAGTAAGATGCTATCTTTTTTCTTTTGCTAAATTATATTATGTGGTCATTTTGTAATCGTACAACACCCTCACCGGTCATCCAAGGCTCCCAACACCGCAGCTGGTCGATGAAGTGACCGCTTCAATCCAGGCTAACCTTATCCCACGTTAAGTTTGATCCTGAGGCAGCCAAGGTCGAATCGTCGCAGGTATCTTCGTGTTGGGCTGGTCCAAGCAGGCAATGACGTACAAAGAAAAGAAAATAACACTCGAATAAACTGAACAAATGTAATCATTGTTTTTATATCAGTCCTCCATACAATAATTGGTTTATATCAGATTCGCATGCAGTTAATTATCAGACCAACCTACGTCTAAATCGGAAGCGATATTATTGTTGTCGACTTGGTAAACTTTAGTTTGCTGCTTTGGTAAAGTTTGACACAAGGCTGAAGCCGAAGGCTTTCGTCTGCAGATAATCAGGTGGGCCTCTTTCCTGGTCGTGTATTCGTATTTATTGACATTCGCCCAAACTGGCGAAGTGAGAGAATTCGATAATTCTGGGGAATTTCCTTCTACTTTCTCATATTATTACCGTTCACTAAATCTCCTCAGTAAGCGTGGGTGGCTTATCCACCCCCTCCTGGTATTCCAAATCATATTTCGACCAAGGGAATCAACTCCAAATTCGTTATTTACGAAAAATGAAATATTCGCTTTACAGCTTACATTTGCAGCTGTGTGTCAATCAATATTGCCCCCTAAGTCTGGGACACTTTTCCATTGTTCAAACTTGTCGACATACAATTCAAGTCGTTTATGTGTGAATTAAATCCTCATTTCTTTCCACGGGTTCTCGTTTCAATGTCTCTCAGCACATAACATTTTTGTATTTATAAGAAAACTTGCTTACGTTTTATTTTACCGCCGTAACAACAAATAGTATCACAATTCGAATCTATACGGAATTACGCAAAATACGACTAATATTGCTATTTATTGAGAAACCACTGCATTACGGTGTTGTGTTTCCGTTCAGACCAGACACTAGGTTCGTTGACAGGATGCAGTTCCTTGTAGTTAAACTCCTGTGGCTTAAAATTTACCCTTCGGCCGGATCGTAACCCACAAGGGAAGAACAAAATAATTTCTAGAAATAAACTAGATTTTATTCTTCGGTAGAAGCGAGCGAGGGTAAGGATGAGGCGTAAATGAGGGGGTGAGCAGTTCGGTGGCTATGTCTTTCTGCGTGGATCACTTCATTCCTTCTGTTTTCCTTTTCGCGAGATGGTCAGTTTTATAGACAACAGTTTTCTTTGTCTTAAAAGTAATTAATATTCCTTTCGCGAATTTCTCTCAGTCTGAGCCTCTTGCTCTTGTACTTTGAAGTTGACTTCACTTACTGATAACAATCAGTCGAAAATAAATATTCCATATCCATTTTTGCGACAGGTCCTGCTGTTTGCAATTTAACAAGATCTCAGCTTGATTCGTATTGCTACAACCACATCTACTGAGCTGAAGGAGCAGACCAAGTTATTGTGAACAAGAAAAATATGTATTGTTCCAGCAGACGACAGCATAAACTTGGTAGAAGTTAAAAACCTGGACAAAAATAAGAACATTTTTTTAATCGTTTCCCCCAAGCAAGAATGTAGAAGTTAGTTACAGGGTGTGAAAGAGAATGGGAAGATTTTCGTGTGGAGGACGAGGAAAGGACACAGACAATAAAAGAACGGGGTCCAAGAAGACAGAAGACGGCGATTGAGATTGCATTTACGTTTTTGAAATAGGAATTCCACGGGTAAGAAGTGCGAGAAAAGAAATTGTTAGAGCAGAATTAGCGCTTACATCTATCTAGTTCAACAGTAAAAAGGTGAGACCTAGTTGCCAATGTAGCAGTACTCTTAAATTCATGTAGTTGAGGCCCAAGGAAAAGTGCTCAAAACAGTTGCCATGAAAACATTTTTAGAAACGACAGACGGAAGCCACATTACGACGGTGAGAAAGTGACTGAAATCGAAATACTTGGTCAGGACATTCTTTGATCAAAAATTGAAAGATATATATATATATATATATATATATATATATGACCGCGCTGGAGATATTTCCCAACAACGTATTTTTTTAATTTACACCATTGTTCGACCAATACAAAGCCTAAGAACCAGTCAGGGTATGAGTTTACTGAAATGGGTTGTTTGATGAACGTAAAAGGAAGAGGTAACAACCGCATATTATGGAGATATATAGGATAGATAAAGGTTAAGCCTAGATTGAAAATCGTAGATTAATGGGGAAGCATCCTCTCGGGAGTATGTTCTTCAAAGTAGTGGTTCTTGAAAGTTTTTCGAATAGAACTTTCTTCATACAACTGGATATGGAGAGAATGAGGATTTTTCTAGTATAAATGTGATGGCGGGTTTTAACTGTAAAGATCTTAATTAGCAGAATTAAGGAATGTAGAACGTTTAGCATGTAAATAGCGATAGAGTAGCAAAGTTTCGTCTTTGGGGAAATAGGTGGTAAAGTGGGAAACATTCATCACTCACAAGACTGCGTAAATGCTTTTGAACTCTGTCAAGCCTGGAAAGTTAGGATTCAACAGCTCCAGCCCAGATATGGCTGTAATACTCCTATATTTTAGTCCCAATCAGACGTTCAAATCAAACTCTCCATCATCACTGGAGAGAATTCGAGGTGTACTGAATGATGAAGTAAAGTTACAAGCTAGTTTTTCTTCCATTGAACTGTTAGATCTAGATCATATGAGAGATCAGCTGCCGGACTGTGATAATCTTTTCATGTACATTTGAAGAACTGGAAATCTGACGAGGAATAGAATTCATCCACACAAAAGAATAATCCAAATAAGCTCGAATTTTGAGGAGACTTCCTGATACGCAAGGACACTTGTTGTCACTTGATCTACGATATGGAAACTAAAATTAAAGAATCTCTATTAAGAATAGAAGTGATTCATAAGGATTACAATAATAGGAAAGCAACGCTACTGTTTATAAAATATGTGTTAAAAATAGTGCAGAATAAAATTAGAGAACAGTTGTAATCATGATGTAAATAATAGAATTATTGGGTGAATAGTTTCTTTGTTATTAGAAAATGTTTGCTCTCGTCGCGTTTATTTAACACACCCAGTCAATGAGATTTGAGTGTTTATCAACCTTTTCTTGACTCTAATTAGCCTCAATATTCCTTCTTCAATAAAGATTTATTCTGAGGAGATATTTTGGTGATAGTTTCTTCTCTCGCACTGCTCGCTTGTAGAATTCCATTCCGTCTTCAGGCTTTTCAGCCAACTTTAACCTTCAAAAAATTAAATGCAATGTCAATGTCATGATTACTCTTCTTTTGATTTCGCTTCTTAGTAATGGTTCTATTTTCTAGTAACCCATTGTGGCTTTACTGCCGTGTATGAGGTAAACTCGATTTAAAAAAACCAAATAAAGAATAAAAAAACGGAAGTTCTTTGGATCTTACAGTAATTTTGTATATTATGTTAGTTTGTAGACAATTACCGTTTAATGGGCATTCATACTTTGGTCTGTAGCTTCTGTTGCAGATTGTAGGTGTTTCTGGTGCAATGCTGATTTTTATTGTGCTTATTAATGTTCAGTTGCATGTTTACATTGCAGCTATATCTAAGTTTTAATATATCGAATGTTTTAGTGTCTTAGCTGTAAATGTAATATATGTTATGGATTTCATTTTTGTTAATAATTGTCGGATAATCTTCGGCCGATGGATTGGTAGATTTGTTGATTATACTTGGGGGTAATTATACTTGTAAGTGGCTCGTCGTTTCTTTTGGCAGAAAAAGAAACATCATATGGTTCAAACCAACGTATGATAAAAATAAAAACAAATATAGGTAAGATATGCATCAAACCCATTACTAAAATCAATTCTCTAACACTTAGCAATAGTTGCACCGAAAACATACTCTTCTTCTTCTTCTTCTTCTTCTTCTTCTTCTTCTTCTTCTTCTTCTTCTTCTTCTTCTTCTTCCTCACCTCTTCTTGTGTTCATCAGTTTCCATGTATATATTTTGAGAGAGATGTGCTATTTGTACATTTGTTTTTGTTAAGTGATATTTTGTGTGAATAGTGTCTCTGATTTCAGTCTTCTTTTTCTTCTTCTTCTTGTATACTCTGTCGCAGACGATCATAACATTTTCTGTCCTTTTTAACATCTCAATAATGTTTCTCATTTTGCTATTTTTCCTAATCCCTGTTCTGCTAAACACATACACACGCTTGTTATGTAGGTTATGCGCGATTTTCTTCTACCGCTCTTACATTCAGTAAGTCATTTGAGTGTCAAATAAGCCTCATTTCCTCATTATGTGCCCTACAATTTTCATCTGTTTCTTTCTGATGCTAAGTATAAGTGTCCTTTCTGTTACCATTATGAAAACCACAATAGAAAAGTCCCAATATCCACAAACACCCACAGCACTTACCTGTAATAGCAGAATACTCACTAAATGTTAACTGCTTACAAACTAATGTAATATACCAAGCTACTGTAAGATCAAAATGAAACCCAGAAAATATATAATAAAGAGAGAATATCCCTGTCATCAGAGACACTATTCCCATGAAATATCACTTAACAAAAACAAATGTACAAATATCACATCTCTCTCAAAATATATACATGTAAACTGAAAAACACGAGCAAAAACATACCAAAAAGACCATGGAAAATAGAAAAAACAGTACCAGCTTACAATATGATCTAAAAACCATGTAACATTTTCCTAGAGTTCCCCTCTAGGAAATAACCATGAATAAATAACCAGCAATAACCATATTTTTAGGACATTATAAACTCCGAAGCAAATGATCATAACTCATGTCTATGACACGAAAACAAATTTCTTCAAACTTTCTACAACTACATAATGTCCAAAAAGACTAAATAATATCCCATAAATTGATCTAACAAACTGCATCTCAAATGCAAAAGTTTAGGACTGGAGAAAATAAAGAAAGCAAACAAACGAATCAATTAAATATGCAAATTAATAAAAGAATAAATTTAAAATAATAAATAAATAAGAAAGTAAATTAAACGTGACGACTATACATAATCTAAAACATTAGCCTAAAACAAAAGAACTGGGAAAAGCAGAAGTCTATATTGTTAAAATTTGCTTTATTTATAGGAGAAAAGTACCCAGTATCGGTGACGAAGCGTTTTTAGATATAGAGAGTGTCGAAATAGAGAGCAACACTTCAGGGTACTGGTTAGCAAACTTGTCTCCTTAGAACAATTACAACTGAATAGTGATTTCGATCCTCATTGAGTGTCCCTGAATTTCGGTCCTGTGCGACATCTAAGCCACGTTTAGAAAATCACCATAGGCACCTCGACGTGGTGTAATGGTTAGCAGACTTGTCTCGACGGAGGGGTTTATAGATATAGACAATGTCGCCAAAAACATTTCACGGTAACTGTCAATTTTGCTCTTTGTTGCGATCATTGAAGCGTGGAACTGAGATTTCAATTCAGTGGTGAATATTAATCACGTACATCGAACATTTCAAAGTGAAAATTTCAGATCAAAATTAAGCAAATTATGCATATATTTTGATTCAGTTTTAAACAATAGTAAAAGAAAAAAAAGAACAGGTAAAATAATACTAACCAGACAATATATATATATATATATATATATATATATATATATATATATATATATATATATATATATATATATATGTATGTGTGTGTGTGTGTGTGTGCAAGACAAAAATAAGCAAATCATCAGTAACAAGGCAAACATTTCAAAAAACTAAGAATGGCGTTAACACACAAAAAGGAATACAGTCAAGATTTAACGTCAAGAAAAAAAAATAAATAAATAACAAAAATATAGCGGAAGTGACCAAACAGTGGTTCAATCAATCCCAGCATGCTTCTGTGCGCTTTGTCTATAAATTTAGGAAGGGGGTGTTTTTAGCAGTCATTACTACAGCGTTTCGAAACCAAGATATGAGATTGCGTACATATAGAACATTTTGGACATTTCTACGTGATGTAATGCAAGCATTACACCACATTGAAGCTTGCCTCACTAGATCAATTACGACTGAGTAGTGTGTCCGATCCTCACTAAGCGTCTCATACCTTCAGCATTGTGTCACATCTAAGCTACGTTTAGAAATTAAACATATATAATACTAGATCTATTTGAATGTATATTTTCTTTGCTTTTTTGATGCGTGTATTTTTAGTAAAGTTTCTGGAGACGAGAAGGTGTCTACAACACAAGCCTAGACAAAAGTTTAAAGATAATTTGAAAGACAATTTGAATGTGCAGCATTGGGAGGAATTGATTTGAAATCGTACATACTCGAGGAACTTTATAAGGTGCGATGCAACGCCTTTGAACGTGAATGTCTCAGGTATGCTCAGATCAATTGTGATCTACGAAGAGGCATCCTTTCTGATTTATCTGCTAATATGCAGCCTTGGAAATGTGGTATGCGTGAGTGCATCCTGTTATCGAGGGCAGATTATGTGAATCATCTGAAAGGTCATCATAACAACCCGAACAAGCCTTCTATACCAACGTGCCTCATTGTCTTGCCAAAAATGACTGTGTTGTTTGTAACAACATTTGAACATCATCTTCTGGACAGGAGAGTTGTAGGACATGCAGATCCAGTCAACCGAAGCAAAAATTCAGAGTTTATCTGTCATATATGTTATGAAGTCGAAAGCTTGTCTCAAGAATCATCTTAGGGCCCAGGTATTACAAGTGATGCGATGGGGATTTGAGTAAGATTAGGCAATCGCCATGTATGTATTGTTCATTATTTTTTTGATTTTGGTGTGTGTATTTTTTTTTTTTTTTTTTGTAAACTTTCCAAATTACAACGTTTGAATAGAAACCAATCAATTCGGGAAATTTATTCTCTAGCACTTTATCCATGTTCAAGAACTACTGAGTTGTTTTTATACCTTCATTTTTCTTTAATTAAAGAGCTTCGTAATCTCGTATGCTTTTGATGCTGTTAATAAGCCTATAAGAAATGTGAAACACTAGATATTTTGGTTTAACTCGAAATATAAACAACAATAATAATAATTAATAGTTTGATTTGTTTTTTTACGACTTATCAACCCTTTGCAGCTTATTTAAAACCAGAAAATATATTTAGATTGTAAGAACTTTTTGGGAGATAATGATTTACTGACACAAGTCCCACTAATTAATCCATTGCTGGCGGCAGAGGAGGTGGAGTCATACCTTTCCCGAGGGGATTTGCAAGTGAATGCAAAAAAAGAATCCATTGGGACTGGAAATCGGAGAGCTGATTTCCAATTTCGTGCTGTAACACAATACATCACAGCTTACAGCAATTGGTATTCCCAAGCGGTCACCCATCTAGGTAATGATCAGGCTTGACGTTGCTTAACCTCGGTACTCATGCGAGAACCGTTGTTTCAAAGGGATATGGACGTAAGCAATTAAAGTGATAATAATAATGATGGCCGGTTACGCGTTTCCTAGCACATCTGTTTGCGAGGGCAACTGTTATATATGGCCGCTTAGGCACATCTGTGTTTATTCAACACCCACGGAATCCACGTGTGGTTTATACCTCAACTACGCTTGAACGTACCTTAGTTACAGTTTCTGAGCGACACACGCTCACACACACACACACACACACACACACACACACACACATACACACACACACACATACACACACACACACACACGTGCTTACATATATATATATTAACTCTCAGAAATATGCTGAAGATTAGATGAACAAACAATTCATAAAACACGTACGGATTGAAATATTTTAGTATTAATAATTATATATATATATATATATATATATATATATATATATATATATGAAGAAAATTTTGGAAAAAACAAATCAAAAATCCTTAAATGCAATTATGTTGTTTAAAATGAATTAAATGTCGACGTCTGACGTTTCGATTTAATAAACCTTCTTCAAGACAATATTCATTAAAATACAATTCGGTTCAATTTGACAATATATCCATTTACATTTGCTTATATATATATATATATATATATATATATATATATATATATATATATATATATATATATATATATATGCGTGCGTGTCTGTTTGTGTGTTTGCGTGTGTGTAAAGTTTGGATCAATATATCAATAACCTGAATTTTGATTCGAAATTTTCATTTAATACTGTTCACACTATGTGATTCATACAGAAGTGTTAGATGAAGTACATTGACAAAAACGAAGTTTATCTTGTACAATAAATATTTGGTGTGCAAAATAAACTCTTTTTCTTTTCATTAGGATACGAAATTTCTGATGTACCTTCGTATACAACGCATACATAGGCACATACATATTTATAAGTGACGTCATGTCTGCTTTTGACATATTGATTTACTGCTAATCGTCAAGCATTCTAGTTTTGTAACATCTGTGTGCATAAATTCCTTTTATGTACACAAAATATACACAGTATATTAATCATCCCTTTTGTCTTGCCTTCAAATCATATAAACACCAACAAAGATAAACTATTTTTGAACCTACATTAAATGAGGGAGGCACGGTGGAGTAATCGATAGCAGCTCGGATTGAGGAATCGGAGTTCGAATTCCAGTCGGATCCATTACATTCACTTACGTGCTAATACCCTTGGGAAAGGTATGAATCCTCTTCTTCTCTCGACAGGTTCTGTAGCCTTGGAAGGCAACTAGTGTACCGCAGAAAGAAATGGCAACCTACTGTGAGAAAAATCGAAAATCGAAAGATACATGATCACCTATGCGTGCATCACGCACGGCACATAACTGACTGATTAAATTTTATCTTTTTTTTACCTGTCCGGTCTCACTAATTATTTGACTATAACTATGTCGCTTTTTTAAATAATGTTCCTTCAGGGCGTAAGCGATTGTGGATCTCCATAGATTGTTTGGCTTTCTGTGACTTGCCATGATTTTTTCAGAGATATAGTAGAATGATCCCCTGTTGCTTTACTCCTGGATTGGAATTGTTGAGTGTAGCCTTTTTCCTAGCTCAGTCTACCCTGCTATTTGCTATGAAAAGAACGACTCATGCCTTCCTCAAGGGTATTTGTGCAGAAGGGAATGTGACAAGTTAGGGCAGAATTCGAACTTGGCTTGCTGATTCCACTTTTTTTCCGTCGATAACCGCCATGCCACCCGCCCGTCCAAAGCATTAAAGCTTCTCTTATATGAGAAACTATTTCGAAAGATGTCGCAGAATCAGAAAGAGACAGTCAAAATGTCTGGGACAGATAACGAGGAAAGAGGATCTGAAGATTTCAACACTCCCAGGATATACTAAAGGCAAGAGAGGCAAAGAGATACAATAAGCAACCTGCTTAATGGGTTTGTGTAAATGGTTAACAGAACTGGGAATCGGACTGATAGCATGGAGACAAAAATTACTTATAGCTACTAGAGAGAGAGAGAGAGAGAGAGAGAGAGAGAGAGAGAGAGAGAGAGAGAGAGAGGGAGAGGAGGGGAATAGGGAGAGAGAGAGGTATGGAGAGCCAAGATCATAGACGTTCTTAAGAGACACGGTTCATAAGAACCTTAAGAAGAACATTATTGGTTGCAAATATTACCTGCAAGTCTATACATGTAGATACAGCCAGATGCTGGTGTTCCTTGTCTCAGCCACCAAATATACAAGACTGCCAATAAAATTTAAGCTACAACATACGTTGATTAAATTAAGAGGAAATATTCTGTACATTCTTTAAAAATAGGTAAAAAAAGTATTTTCGTAGAGTTACAAAAGAAAGGAAGTTGAGCAGAAGTATGATCGTTCAGGTACTGAAGGGACGTGGCACATAATAAATAATTATATTAATGCAAGGAAAAAGAATCGGAATGGTAATGCTTATGGTAAAGCTAATATTAGCTGTCTCCATATAAGGAAACATTCATTGACCGAGTAGTCATTACTACTGTCGGTTTAAATTTATGAAATCTTTCTCTTAAAACAATTTTTCTGGGAAATAGCTTTCTCAAGTCTAGTAGCTGTCATCGCTCTTCCCAGCATTCATGGGGTAGGTTTCTTTCCTAACCTTTTATTCGAAGTAGTGTAGAATGCTAACATCCTGATCATGTCATAATTTTCTCTTCGAGTTACATGTGATATCCATTTTAGTTGTTGTTGCTGTTGAATGTCGTCAAGTCATGTGGTTTCTTTTGTTTGCTACAGTTTTTTTGTGTGATTCTGTAGCGCCAGTTTATGAGGTTTGAAGAAGGAGGATCTTCGCTAAGACCCACAGACTTGCTCAAAGCCATTTTTAACCACTGATCTGAGAAAGCGGTTATATACAGTTGAGACTTTAGATATTTCTGAACGGGTTTAGTGCCATACATGGCATCCATATGAAAGTCTCGATCTGACGAGTCTATTTTAGAATATTACTCGAGTTTTCAGGTTAATATTTTGGTTTTGTAACAATTTCCGACGTCGGCTGAAACTACCTCTAGCGCAGCCTATTCTTTGTTCAGTTTCCTTTTCCTGTATACTATATTTGTGATCCATAAAAAAAATTCAGTTAAAAATTGTTGTTGCAAAATATAATGACCATTGGTTCTGTACGAGTAATATAATTGTCGATGCAGGAGACGAGCCTGTTTATTTCCAAATTAACAGTGTAACCAATTTTCTAAATGAAATTCACTTAATAGCATTATTAACGAAATAGGATTGTACATCCAAAAGCGAAATGACAACACACCTTTCTACTATTCTACATACGAATTTAAAATGTTTATTCGCTTTATCTATTTACTCTTAGTCCCCTTTCTCGTCTACATCTGTTATTGAAATAATTGAATCTCTAAAACCGGGTTGTCATGGCCGCTGTCGATTAACCAAGAACTTTAATAAAAACAAACCGAACTTACAGTCTCGCACAAAGTGGTATATTTACAAGGAGATAATATTAGATGCGCATAAATTATATACTTTATTGATAAGGTTGATTTTATCAGCAAGGACACTTGAGAAGTCATGGCACCCAATCCTAAAATATTTGCATCATCATCCACGTTACTTTACAGTCACAATCCTATTTTTTTTTCAAAGCCTTAATTCAACGTGAATTTTCAGCTGTAGAAAAAACAATGGTAGTTAGCTTTCTTTGTGTTTCCCTGAGTGTACTGTGAAAAGAATTATACACACTTTCATTGCCTAAATTTAAGGAAGAAAAGTTATTTAAAACAGTCATTTGGACAATAATGGCAATCGTAATATTAGCCGTTTCTTTATTACGAAACATTCAGCATTTATTGACCGAGCAGCCAGTGCCACTGTTAGTTGAAATTTATAAAATCTTTCCTTTAAAATATCTATTTCAGGAAAATAGGTTTACCAAGTCCAATAACTGATGTCGCTCTTTCCGGTACTGATGCAGGCCTATTTCTTAACATTTTACTTGAAGCAGTATGAAATGCCAGCATGTTGATTATGTCATTATTTCTCTTTGAGTTGCATGTGACATCAATTTTAGTAGTTGCGACTGTTGAAAGTCCTAAAATAATGTGGTTTGTAGTATTTGGCACAATTGTTTGTGGTTCTGTAGTGCCCGTCCACGATGATCGCACTCCATAGAACCTATAAACTCCATTTGCTTGAATTCACTGGTAGCCATCGATCTAAGAAAGTGATTTTTATACAGCTGAATGTTTAGATGTTCCTGGATGTGTTTGGCGCCATGGAGGAGACTGTTTAAGAACGAATGTTAATGTTTTGGTTCTGTAGCAACTTGCAGTGTTGTACAAAACTACTCTAGCGTAGCCTATAGTATGTCCGATTTCCTTTTCTCCTCGACTAAATTGGTTATAATTGATAAAGCTATTAACAATGGTCCACATAGTCTTTTCATGAAGTTTTCGGTGAAAGCTGTGCACATCACGCAAGCTGTTCATAAGCATAAATATTTGCCTCCATTTGTGGAGTTTAATGGCTGATTCGTTGTTGAAGTAACGGGATGTCTGTGTCAAGTTCGGAGCCGCAAAATGGTTCAAGATTCTAGATTTTCTTCAAAACTTGATTTGACCTCCGTCCTGCCAAGAATATGAAGATGTCCGTTGAAAAGTTTCTCTTAGTTTTGTCAAAACAATAGCATCATTCTCGACATTTTTTTATGCTGGTGAGGAGTGAAATCTTGGAGAATTAGAAAGCCAAATATAAATGTCCAAAGACCTACATTACCCATTAAAACCTGGGTCGGAATTTGTGAAGATTTTTTGTTTGTTTTGTTTTGTTTGTTTAACGGTATATCAACTCCTTATGGGTCATTTAATGACGAAATTAAATTTTCTTGAGAGCTCTGAAGTCATAAAAATATGTTATTCTCCTATCACAATCGAATACATGGTAGATGATACTCAGCTTTTGTGCATATACATCTTTGCGTGGACATAATTGCTAGAGGCGGTGACGTGTGTTTTATGTTGTAGTTTTGTTGAAATTATAGTTTGGAACACTGATTTCTTTAAGAAATTGTAGGATATTATATGGATTAATGTCATGGAAATGTTCTTTCATGTTGTTTAGTCATTTCTGGCCATTTTGCTATTTGTTCGGAGTTCTACTATAAAATATATTGTTGGTCATTTTGCTATAATTAGGTATTGTTAGTTATTTTAATATAAAAATGTATTTTTATACATTCATAGTATTCTGTTTTTGTTTTGGGGTTTACTATTTGTCCATAGCTGGGGCCCTAACAGGTACTACCACCCTAGGTCAGGGTGGATCTGGGAACAACAGCAATTAAGAAACATTTTCACGTTCCCCAACACCACCCTTTTACCTATCAGAAACCTTGCTGCCCGATGTAGTTTATCGGCAACCTAGGGTTAATGATGGCTTCTCGCGGGAAATCAATTCAAAATATTGATAATATGCTGATTTGACGTTGCTTACAAATAAGAGGGTGACAAAGTTTCCATGTTTTTTCTGTACCTTTTATAAATTCGCGCAAGGCCGGCGCGTCTCCACATTAGAACAGAAGAACAAAACAACCCGCGTCGTTAACACGTAAACAATCATTTTGATATCAGCCTTTTATATAAAATACAGACATATTTCGTTTGCAATATTAGAGGTAAAATTAAAATGGTAGTTGGACAGCTCCTTCTCAACAAATGCTGTTTGTGGAACAGACTCCCAGCAGGGTGTTTTCCAAATTACTACAATCTTAAATTTTTCAAATCTAAAGTTAACCATTATCTTAGCGTTTATTCAATTATTTTCTTTTCTTATGCTCATAAAAGTAGCTCTTTCCAAATCAACTCGATCTTTTGTCTATATCTCTGAGATGAGGTATTATGATTATTTACATTATCCTCATTGCCATATTCACAACGTTTCAGCTGTTATACTTATCGGCCTTCTCCAGGTGATTAGAATTTCGAATCAAACCCTTTATTTCGTCCACCGGGGTAGATTGTTCTAGTTTCACTTGTCATTCATTTTCCTGATGTCTCAATTATTTCTCTTTAATTCAGCTCCCTAATTTTTTTTTTCACTGTGGCCTGACATTTGGTTCCCTGTGGCATAGTCATTGGATCTAAGCAACGAGGACATCTGTGTATGAATTTCTGGGACTTATAAACTTAATGTCTCAGCAATCGTTTTTTAATATTTTTTCTGTTATTATTATTGCATTTTTTTTTACTAGAGCTTATATTGCAATTTTTGTTGTTGTTCATTGCTTTTCTCTAGCACCCCTTATTACTTGTTCCCATATTGTATTTCTATGCTTGGCCGGCTTAGGAGATTTTTGTGGCCTAGCATATGTAACAATCCTCTTTTTATGTCTAGGGTTATCCGTTATCATTCCTGCATAGACCCACTTCACTTCTTTTCTTTTATTATGCTCATACAACACCACACCTCTACCTTGGGTGGCTCTTTCCAAATCAACTCAACCTTCGAGTTTTTCCTGCATAGCTCAATGAACGTGACTTCTTGCCTTTTCTTACGCTCATACAACACTACACAGTAAACTGCTACCTTAAGTTGCTCTTTGTATTGGGTGATCATTAGTATTAAAAATAACGCAAGGGGTTACTGGGAGCAGAAAAGAATGAAAAGAAAGGAGGAGAAAGGACAATAGAAGAATAGGATTCAGGTACACAGAAGATAGCGATTGGTGTTGCATTCGAATTTTTGAAGATCGATAAGTAAAAATATGTATTAATACCGATTTTTATAAGCCAATAAATAATAACGGGCTTTTATTTTAATTTTCGTAATTAATACCAAATCATCACCATTATCTTTTTATTCTATTTTATATCTCCAAGTCCATTTATGTCTCGACGCAAAACTGTGAATTCAAAGCTCTGGAAAACGCAATAGGAAACCAATTCACTATATTCCCCTAGGACGGCAGACACGGTGGAGTTATGGACAGCGGCTCGGACTGAGGAATCGGAGAGCCGAGTTCGAATTCCAGTCGAATCCATTGCATTCACTTACGTGCTAATACCTCGGGAAAGGTATGGATCCTCTTCTTCTCCCCCTAGCTATGGGTAAATAGCAGGATTGAATTGACAACTGGTCTACCGAAGAAAAAAATGACAACTACTGCGGGGGGAAAAAATCTGCCCCGTCAGTCATATATCGAAAGATACATAATCGCCTAAGCGTGTATCACACATGGCACATAACTGACTGAGATTTCCCTAAAACTATCAAGTTAATGAACTGTTTATAGAAATTAAAGAGAAAGGAAACAAGCTGCAGAGAGCCATGATTGCCATTATTTAACAGACATGTTTTTTAGTTATTTATTTATTTAATTTACTAATTTTCACCCAAGAAAAATTTCAATTGAATATTACTGATCATGTACGCGTACAATTTTTATAATCATGTACAAACAGGTTCGTACATAAATACGCCGCCCCTACACGTACACATACATCCACGCACAGAGTACAAAACCCCTCATAATTATACGAACACTCGACTCCATTTTATATACATTGCACACCTATGTGAATACTTCGTGTACGCACTCCCCACTTCCATTTCCACTACAGACAGTCGCATACGCGTATAAATACAAGCACACACACCACAACGAAACCACCTGTGAAACTCGGTGTTGGCAGGGGTGGGTTACATGTTCTATTTTTACGTCGACGTAGATTGTATAGAAAAGTTGTTGTTCTACCGCTTTACAAACGAACGGACGGGGCACAGGATATATTGACCAGTGTAGTAGAGTTGGTTGTTTGGCGGGATACGGGCCTTATCACAAGTTGTAGCAGTGCTTATAGTAATAGTAAGAGGTAATACCAATATATATATATATATATACATATATATATATACAGAGAGAGAGAGAGAGGAGGAGGGAGAGGAATGTATAAATACAAACACACACATTCACACATGAGTTATGGTTTATGGCAAGGGGAGTCATTGTACGGAGTGTTGCATAGGCAAAATGTAAAAAAATAATTTAATAGAAGTAAATCTTGAGGGAGAATATTCGTGATTGGGATTAGCAGCAGAGGACAAAAAAAAAGAAAAAAAGAGAAAAAAAAGAAAATGACGATGCTGAAAATCAGAGCATATCGCACAAGTAAATAAAGAGAGGAAGAACAATTAAGAAGAAGAGGGTAACATACAACCAGCGAAGAGGAAAGAAAATAAAGGAAGAAAAAAATAGAGCAATAGGTGGTGGAGGAGGAGGAGGAGGAGGAGGAGGGCGATCGAAGACGTAAAATAAATGGAAAGGTTAAGGAACGAAAAGTGACGGGCGAGACCGAGGCGGAAAAAAAAAGCATCGCGTCGTAAATGTGAACTGAAATTGTAGAGAACTTATTTGTACACACGGCAACCAGGACGCTTATTCCAAGTCAGTCAAGTCACGTTTTTCTCTTTGGGTTTTACATACACTACTTACAAGTTACTAAAATTAATTGCAAATATGATAAGACTTAGAAAATGTAGGAAAATATCCCGAATTTTAAAACAAACATAAAAGGCAAGTGAATGATTTTTTGTTGCCTTTAAAAAAAAAAAAAGAAAGTACAACTGAATTAAAATTATTTTGAATTTATCCTCGCACATATTCGGATGAGGAATTAACAGATGATAAAGCATAGGTTTAATTTCGTTCAAACTTTTTACGTACCCGATCATTTTGGAGAAAAAGAAACAATATATACTCAGAAATTCGTGTAAATTGACAAGTGGAAGGGAAAACTTTACCGACCCGTCTTCCATTCAGGGGTAAACATGTTGTCGGATAGTGCCTCCAACTTGAGTGACGGGGATTTAGAAGCAACTCGAGAAGTACGTCATCTTTTCCCTCTGTTTACATCGTTGTCAACAAGCGCAAAATGTTGCCGTTGTAAAGATATTGTTTACCAATACGAACGAGTTGGACCTGTACACGATGTGATTTTCCATAAAAAATGCTTCAGGTAAGAAAAATTCATTGATATCAACTCATGCATGTAGTACTGTATATGTTTTTGAATTTTAGAAACATGTATTCCTACTTTTCGTGTGGCAGGTTATTGAAAGTTTCTCAGCTTAACCAAGAACCCATTCCAAAATAAATATATATATATATATATATATATATATATATATATATATATAAAATCTGATATTTAGTTGGTGATATTTTGGTCAAGGTTTGGGAAGTGTAACGATCGGAGATCTGTTCAGTACTATCTATCTATCTATCTATCTATCTATCTGTTTAACTTATTTAGGCGAAATCCTATACGGGGGATTTTAAAAAAAGAGGGCCTTCCCCACAGGCAGTATGTCTTCTTCGGGAGGAAACTGGGTTTATTGCCCGACATCATCAAATGAGGAAGTGCCGAGGTGGCTTGAAGGTTTTTTCCAGGGTATTAACGTTAAACCCTTGTGTCACTTTCTGTATCGACGTGGGCTCGTCGCACTGAATACATACATATATATATATATATATATATATATATATATATATGATAAAATTTGAAGGTATGCTATATTTATGAGTTAAAATGCTCGATATCAGGGATCGAACATATGTAAATATTAATGTGGAGATTTAAGTCAACACCCAGAGGCGACAGTCTGTTTCATGCTAAATGCAATTGTCAGGATTGTCACACACACACACACACACACACACACACACACACACACACACACACATATATATATATATATATATATATATATATATATATATATATATATATATATATATATATATATATATATATATATATATATATATATGTAGGAGATGAGTTGAAACGGCCCGCTTGGTTTTAATTTTAGGGTATCCTCAGGCGATTTTTATCAAATGATCACTTGACAATTTATTTAAAAAAACTAATGACCGCTATATTATTTTTTTATAAAATAAATAAACAACGCATGACGTTGGGTTTAATAGATAGAGAGGAGGAGGATGTGAAGAAAGAAGGAGAAGAAGAAGAAAAAGGGAAAGAGAAGAAAAGCAAAGGTATTATAAAAGAATCGATAGAGGGTAATTGAAATGTTTATTTTTTTTTATCCAGCTTCATATGTGCTTAAGAGGAGTTTCTTAATATGTATGCAAAAACTCAAGACGTCGGATTTTTTTTTATATCAAAAGCTACTTTGGATCTGGAAATGTCATTATTGCTAATTCTTCCCGTTGGCAGAGATTGCAAATATTGTTGTGGTTGTTATAAGGCTTTGCCTTTATTAAAATTGTTCACCTTACAATCGGATCCCTGTTGTTTTTTTTTCTTTTAAATTCCACACATGTTCAGCAAGTTTGTTAGCGCACTTAAGACTTAATAGCTTGAAAGGCGACTTATAATTGTACCATGTGTACGCTTTATTTTGGCTGTTTAATATCTGTAACTTGTACTTTTGAAGCAATAATCTAGAATGTATATATATATATATATATATATATATATGTGTGTGTGTGTGTGTGTGTGTGTGTGTGTGTGTGTGTGTGTGTGTGTGTGTGTGTGAAGTACAATTTAAGGGAAATCCATGATAACGTGGAAAAAGTTTTCGTGTGAAGATTTTACGTAACACGAAAAATTTTTCCACTTTGTCATGTCCTTGTTTAAAAAATATATATATATATATATATATATATATATATATATAGTAAAAGTTTTCATATATATATATATATATATATATATATATATATATATATATATATATATATATTTACATATATATATATATGTGTGGGGGGTCTATGTATGTGCCTTTTGTTTTAGGATCTGGTAAAGCCTAGAAAGGGGAAACGCTTAATCAAATCAGTTTCAATGAAAAGGTTTTTCATTTGTCATATTTCTTCAAAAAATATGTACCTATGTAGGTATATGTAATATATGTATGTAAATTTCTATAATTATCTATCTATCTATCTATCTATCTATCTATCTATATATATATATATATATATATATATATATATATATATGTGTGTGTGTGTGTGTGTGTGTGTGTGTGTATGTATTATTGTATTTAAATATGTAATATGTTTATGTGTATCCATATGTGGATATATATATATATATATATATATATATATATATGCATGTGTGCATATATATATGTATAGATATGTGTGTATATATATATATGTATATGATGTATATGTACATGCATGTATATGTATGTGTATGTATATATATATATATATATATATATATGTAAGTATATATATGTATATGTACATATATAGAGAACAGAACAACCTTCGACAGGTCACGTGTCAAAGGGCACAATACTAACCACCACATTCCTGCAGCCGACGCAAAAGGTGCTATTCCTTGCTCCTGTATATGGAATGTTGTGTGTTTCTCAATCTGGCATTAAAAGTGATCGAATGCCCAACATCAAGTAGGGCTTGAAGGGCGGAATTGGCTGCTGAACATCGAACATTGGCTGCCGGATGTCGAAAACCATGTGATAGTCCATATCTCTAATTTGGGCACCTCGTGATGGCGTAATGGTTAGCGAGCTTGTCTCGCTAGAACAACTACGACCGGAAAATCACTATATAATCTCTAATTTTCTCTCCATGTATGTATGTATGTAGTGAGCGGGTGCATACTACACCGACTCTCCCGACCGAGGCCGTGTAAACCTGATCGTGACCCTTGCTATCTTACCAAGGTTGTGACTTTCTACCCACATTTATAGACGATAAAAATTAATACTATGCACAACTGACTGTTAAAGGATGACAAATTTTTGCAGATCTTGATGTCAGTCTGTTTTTTATATATGTCCATATTCTAATGCTAAGTCTCGTTGTTGATTTATTTAAGATGGAATAATACGACATGTCTCTAATTTCTATAGATACATTGTATTTATTTTCTAGTTGAATTGTTCACCTATATTACATATGATCCCTTGTACTTTATGAAATTAAGATGTTGTAGAGTGGGGTAGGGTCCATATCATACATTCTGGGGACATATCATGGATCCGGGACCGGCGCACGAGACCCTTACACCGGTCTTGTGTATGTATATTGATATTTGAAAATGTTGTGTCGGAAACCTACCACCCCTCTTGAAGATGAACTTGTCTGCGTCTGCGAACAAATACTTTAAATAGTGGCATGTCAGTTGACATGACGGAAGACCGAGAAGTTCTTAGCTGAGCTAGTTATTGACTACTCAGGCGATTTCTGTACCTTTTTACCAAACTATTAAAACCCTTTTTATTGTTACGTGTTATTTGGCGTTTGTCTCTACTAACCCCAAATCAACATCATAACAGAAAACAAAAACGATACGATTGCCCCTGACGCAGGAAGACACGATACTCGAAAACCATCAAACAAAGACAATGTATACGCATAGATACAACACTAACAATTCATCAAACTTTCATTGATAATTGCTATTAAGAGCCCTAAACATTCAGAAGACATTGGAAAATTTATGTTCAGAGTCTCTTCGGGAACCAGAAAAATGGTGCTTTTGACAAGCAGAGCCTTTTCATTGATCTTCAAGCAAACGTGGGACATGTACTCTCTCTATCCCCCACTCTCTCTCTCGCTCTCTCTCTCTCACTCTCACTCTCTTTCTCTCTCTCTCACTCTCACTCTCTTTCTCTCTCTCTCACTCTCACTCTCTTTCTCTCTCTCTCTCTCTTCCCTGCCCTCCATTAGAATGTCTGACGCTCAACTTCTCGAGAGCAACTCTGTGCGGCTGCTCGGTCTCACGTTGACTGTTGACCTGAGATGGAACAAATACATTGAGTCAATTGCTTCGTCCACAGCAAGGAAAGTTGGCTCTCTGTGCCGCGACAGGAAATTTTTCTCTCTGAAATCGATCCTCCAGATCTACAAATCAACAATTCGCCCTTGCATGAAGTATTGCTGCCATATATGGTCTGGAGCCCCTTCTGTTTGACTCGGGGTTCTTGATAGGCTCCAGAGGCGGATATGCAATATAATTGGCCCTGATCTGGCATCTCGTCTACAGTCGCTTTCTCACAGACGCGCTGTCGCCTCTCTCTGTCTGTTTTACAAATACTTTCATGGCAATTGTTCCGAGGAGCTGCATTCGCTGTTTCCCAGACTTCATGAGTTCAAGCGCCCTACGAGGCTAGCATGCCGCTCTCACCCTTTCACTGTCGAAACTCCTAAATGTAGCCGTCTCTTCTACTCCAATAGCTTCATGTCTCGCACCTCTCGCCTGTGGAACTCCCTTCTCTATTCAGTTTCCTGAGAGAGCTATAATCTCCAGCTATTCAAATGTAATGTCAATCGACATCTCCAGTTGCCTTGATCTATCCACTACCCTTCTCCTCATCCTTTCTTCTATCACTCCTATCTGATCTTCTGTAACCCCTTGCGTCCTAGTGGCTTCTCGCCTTGCTTGGGGTGAAACGCTTAAAATATATATATATATATATATATATATATATATATATATAGATAGATAGATAGATAGATAGATAGATAGATACATATGAGTGAAGCACTCTACATAAAACATCTGACACACAGTATCAATCTCACTTTATTTAATAACGAAATTAATGTGCGAAAGGGTTTAAAAAATAGAAGGACGCCAACTCGAATTCTAGCCAGGTTCCTTCTGAAGGCTCGGAATAAACGTTACTACTATATGCATCACACAACCACATCTTAAAAGACATCTATGAAAAGAAATCAACAACACTACGAACCCCTTGAAAATGGCAATTGAATGGCCGAAAACGCTTGGGACAATGGACATAACGGACAATTTTTACACTCTCTTACCCCCGAACAAACGGAAAAATAAAATAAAAATACTAGAAAAACTAAATAAAAAACACTAAATAAAAAAACTAAATAAAAATTATAGAAACATCACAGAACCAAAAGTCTTTCTACTAGTATCCTACAAGTAATGACCTAAGGTAAAAGAAGAAGAATCAGACAGGGGTAAAAATGGGTTGACAATGTCATTGAGTGGCCTGGAAGAAACCTTCAAAGAGAATCAGACATTAGCTCACAAACAAGAATTTCGAGATAGCTGGCCATGTGCTCAACTGCGTAGTAACCCTACGAACATACTCAGTCATAGTGATAATGATGATGATGATAATTATCTATCTGAGCATGTTCTATCTATCTATTTATCTAAGCATGTTCTATCTATCTATCTATCTATCTATCTATCTATCTATCTATCTAAGCATGTTCCAACTGCCCAAGTTTTGCATCTATCTAAGCATGTTCCATCTATATATTTAAAATTCAACCACAACATTTAAACACTTTCATTTATTATTAGACATTAAATTAAAACAGTCAGCATCCTCCTTAATTTATTTTGACTTTCCATTCGCCTGATGTGTATTTATGTGTGTTCTTAAATTTAAAAACTCAGAAGAACTAACAACATTTTTACTTCTGTTTCTAAATACGTGTTACAAAATAAAATCCTTACATTTACTTTGATGAAGTCCATCGGCTAAGAAAAAAAATTTCCGTTTGTCTTCCAATATAAAATATTTTCTGGCTTTAAATTACTTTAAAAATCTTGATAAGCCGTAGAAAACGAAATAATTAAACAATAAACTTATTTATTTGTATTAGTCATTGTATTTGCTTCGATTTTGTATTTTCTTTGAGTTTATACTTAACATGTGATATGATGTGTTTCTATATACCTGTGTATGACGATAAATGACATCCGGCAGCAAGGCTTCTGATCAGGAGATTGAAGGTTTTAAGGAACGTGGAACCATCTCTTAACTGTCGTTATTCTCAGGTTACCCCTGATCCGGGGTGGTTGCACCTGTTAGGGTTCCAGCTATTGGCAAATAGTGAACACCCAAATAAAAATCAACAGTATATTTTTTTATATATATATATATATATATATATATATATATATATATATATATATCGAAAGTATAAAATTATGTACAAAATATCTGTAAATGAAAACGTAAAATTACGTACAAAATATTTAGAATTTGTCATTAAATAAACCCATCGAAGTTGACATGCCATTGTTGTAGCATACCTACGGACGATAATGGGTATGTCCCTATTCACATGAATATAGTAGTAAATACTGTATGTTGATCAGCAGTTGGACATTCATCTCCGGCTTTGCTAGCCAAACTCTCTTCCTATGGGCATTGAGGATCCCCAGTCAAGGGCAGAGTCTCGTCTCGTGGAAACAGATACCCGAGCTCGTTTTATACGAGGTCTACAGGGAATTTTTGGCCGAGCCTACGGGATCGGATACCCCACATTAAATTCGGCCTTGTGCCACATCTGACCGCGTGGCGCGGTTGATAGATATCCTGCAGTTGGAGATTCATTGTGAAATTCACTTGACTCACTTCTAGCAGTTGACTACTTCTACGCGCCGCTGGCGAATCTTATATGTGTTGCGCTTGTCCTAAGTATTATCGTTCATTAGCAACCTTCATTTGATTATTCTATTCAGTAACCTTCCCTAGGTTACAACAGCCATCAAACAAAATCAATCAACCAAACAACCAACATGAAAGAACTCTTTTATGACCATAATCCATATATCCTACAATTTCTTAAAGAAATCAAACTGTATGTCAAAATATAACTTCAACAAAATTACAACATAAAACACACATATCACCACCTCTAGTAATTATGTTCACACATGTATATGCACAAAAGCTGAGTATCATCTACCATGTATTCAACTGTCAAAGTAGAATAACATATATCATGTTTTTATTACTTCAGAGTTCCTATTCGACATTAAATGACCCATAAGGAGTTGATATGGCGTTAAAAAAAACATATACCTGAGTGTATGTATGATGAATAATGATTGTTAAAAGTCTACTTTGGTAACCCATGCTGTGATAGTATCAATTTTCACCAGGCCAACACGTTAATCTTCTAAATTATCCTTCCTCTCTTTGGATTTCTTCTCATCAAGTCTGTTGTAATTAATCGTCTTTAGTTTGCTTGTGTTTTTAAATTCTAAACAAACTTGCGACTGCAAATTAAAATTTGTTTAAAAAATTTATTATCACCAAACATTATCGTTCCAGTCTCTAAAGAGCTCTTTCCTTTCTCATTCGTTTCACTACTTTTTTTATCCACAAGGATTGCACTCTTTGCGATGCAGTTAAATGCAGTGTTATCATTTACAAAAAAAAATCTGTCTTTAGTAAAACGAAATGACATTGAACCGGCAGTTTTTATGCACTGTCTTTTTCTGTTTTTCTGTTAAAGAATAATATATAAAACGCGTTAAGATCAACAAAGGGGTTTGGTTACGTTTAACATCGTGACAGACACAGCATGATGACTTAAGAATCTCAAAGAGAAGGAACGAAGGGTTGTTTTAAGGAAAGGACTTGATAATGTGTGTCTTTCACTCTGGGAAAACCTACATATCTAAACAAAAGCTGACAAGTGAAATAAAGGTGTATATATATATATATATATATATATATATATATATATATATATATATAAAGTAGACACTGAGCAGCAACAGTTTGTTTCATGCTTAAGCGATATTGAACACTTTATCCATAAATATACCATATCTTAAAACTATATTTTTATCATTATATACACAGCAGGCAAAACTTTTAGGGTCACCCTTCATTTCATTAAAAACACCTTAAAATTTGATTGTTTTGTAATTTTTTAAATAAAAGATAAAATTTCAGTAGCTACAGTTTATTTGGTTTTAGTTTTAAGTTTTTCTCCAGGTACCTCATATTTTCGGCCTTGTACCACATCTAAGCAGCGCTTAGAAAATCACTTTACTACCAAAAATTTTCACCATCTCCTCAGTAGAAGTTTTGAGATTACCAAAATCTTCTACTAAGTTAAATATTAATAGAGGTTCTAAATGTTAACTCAGCACTGACTAATGTTGTAAACAAAACGTATGTAACTGTCTCTGTTTGAAGAAAGAAAAAGATTGTGCCATTACAACAGTATTTTATAGACTTTTAATTTATTTTTTAAAAATTTCAATTAACATAAAAGAGCAAAATCAAAGCAGCTAAGCATTGAGGTAACGGCACAAACTGAAATTTTATTCAAAGAAAGATACTCTCAAAGACAAATTGCCAAGAAGCTGAACATTGCTTGACATGGGGTGGAATATTTCTTACAAAGTTAGTTAGAAACTGGTGCAAATGTTGACGGAAAAAAAGAGCTGGAGCACAATTGCTGCAGATGATAAACATTTGATTATCTAGAGCAAAAGAAATACAAGGAAAACTGTTTCAGAAGTTGGCTGAACATAAGTCCTTTTGACAACAACATGCGTCGCTCTCAACTGTGAAAAATAGACTTAGATCAGCGGGACAGTGGGTGCAATAGCCATCAGGAAACCCCTGTTATGGTAGGTGAATAAGGAGAAAAGACTCATGCGCAAACACCCTATATATATATATATATATATATATATATATATGCATGCATCTATCTATCTATCTATCTATCTATCTATCTATCTATCTATATATATATATATATATATATATATATATATATATATGTGTGTGTGTGTGTGTGTCTTTGTGTGTGTGTGTGTGTTCGCTGAAAAAACACAGTCCTGAATATAGAAAAAAAAAAAAAAACTCCTTAACAATGTACATTGCATTTTCTTTTCGTTTTTAATAAACAAAAAATTGATACACAAATGCACACATACAGACACAAACACTATATATATACCTCCATACATATATATATATATATATGTGTGTGTGTGTGTGTGTGTGTGTGTGTGTGTGTGTGTGTGTGTGTATCAAAGAGATTTTCGTTCTGTGTTTGATTCATTGTTTTCTAAACAACCAAATCTCTTTAATAATGGATTATGAAAGTCGAAAGTACTTAGACAATCGAAAATTTATATTGAAATATACACCGGAAACCACGTAAATTGTCCAAAATAAAAAATAAAAAAGGAAAACAATAAAATCCTTAAAACGAACTTTTGTTGGTCTTTAACCAAACTTTTACAAAGGAAAAACGTCCGTCCAAATATAATTTTTCTCTTGAACAAGTCTGTAGTGCCGGTTGGGTAGAAATCTTCCCACATTCTGTTTCTAACGATGTCATCAGGTCTCACTTTATATAAATTTGAATAGTTTATTATTCATTGAAAAAAAAAAAGAAACGTTCATGCATTGGTTGATTTAACTCAATGTTGTAATTTTCTCACCTTTTTGTATTTGTCCTTCGGATGCATTACAATAGCTTCTAAAAGAATTCTCTCTAAAATCCTAGTCATAATTCATAGATATGATTAAAAGGACTACTTTTTACCGCTCCGTAAAAAGTCACGAAAAGCAGGCGGATTACCAGAAATGCTTCCCATTGACGTACAGCTTTGTCTATAGAAACTATTTATATGAATCATTAATATTGAAATATATTCATATTTCTTTCTGTAGTTATCGTGCTGAACGCTACTTATGAGTATCTGTCTGTTATAGAAATCCTTTTCTACTTGTGTGGTCATGCATTTAATAAAAATGAAATCAGAATGAATCCTTATTTGCAGTTTTAGCCCATATTCGTTCGGTAGTATAACTCATAGAAAAATCTAAATTTTTCATGATAAATGCTTTTTTTTTTAAATAAGCAGCTTTTATTTTCAATTATTCCTAGGATTGCTTAATTATGGCGCAAGAATTAGTAATTTTAGGCTTGGATGTAACAAATAAATATATTACAATCTAACAAAACTAGTAGAAAAACTGTGTGTGAGTTTAAGGGGGTATGCTCGTAAATGTCTTTATGGTTGAGTGCTATGTATCTACGATTGGCTGTCTAATTTAGATTTGCCATTTAACATGAATCATCGGAATACGCTACTCTTGAATATTCTTGTTAAAAATCAAAAAGGATCTATCATCACAAAACAGAAGAAATCATATATACTTTAATTATTTCAAACTATTTCTTCTCATCTTAGTTGTTACAGATGTTACTATAGACACAACGTTTCGGTCAAGTACCTTCTGGACATCATCAGGTATCCATTATTTGCCTGATATTACCATCAATCTAATCTAGTAGAATTGGTAGAATCCTTGAATACAGTATAAAATAACGTATTTACTAACTCATTTTATTTAATATACTTGTATTATTTCGAACTATTGTTGTTATCTTGGTTGATATACATGTAGATGTTGCTATAGACACAACGTTTCTGACAAGTACTCTCTGGTCATCATCAGCTATCCATTGTTTGTCTGATATGGAATATCTGTTGATTTGTGTCTTATTTTGTCCCTGTGATGTTAGTTATTGATGCTGAACCGGCGTTTCACTATCTGATCCAGGGATTGAACTCACATTCACTAGATGACAGTATCTCATGTATAACCAACTCTTATAACCACCACGCCACCCCCGAGTAGTGTGTTATAAGAGCTTATTTTTATTTAGTATCAGGTGTTTTTTGACATTTGTTTATTTGGTGCATTCGTAAGTCATTTCATAATTTAGTATTCCATTTCAGAGATGAGTAATTGTCAATATAGACATGAATAAATCTGTTTGTAAAAAAAAACAACAGAGCTGTCTACTCGAACATGTGCACCCCTCAATACAACTTTTATAATAATGAGAAATAATGTCGGATGAAAAAAATTAGTTCATATATATATATATATATATATATATATATATATATATATATATATATATATATATATATATATATATATATATATATATATATATATGTATACATATTAGTCAATACATATAATATCCCACGTTGATAGCACGACTAGGAGTTCCATGCAGTTACACAATCATCAGTTGCTGAATATTCACTGACCGTTAAGTGTTGCGAAATTCTAATTCTCGTGGGTTGATTAAAAATTGTGCTTTAAAACTTGTTCTTATATTATTGTTGTCTATAATATTTAAATTTATTTTTAATAATATACCAATCTCTCTCTCTCTTTCTCTCTCTCTCTCTCTCTCTCTATATATATATATATATATATATATATATATATATGTGTGTGTGTGTGTGTGTGTGTGTGTGTTTCTTGCTTAAACTCAATCATTATGGCCTGATATCATAATTAAGTAATTTATCGAACCTAGAAGAATCCTCAACAGAATGCACTGTACGACCGTTTCTTCCTACATTTCTCTCGATATTTTGATTTGTCGAGCAGTAAATGAACAGGACCTCAGAAAACAGGGGAAATGCAAAATATTTCAAAATCTGCTTGGTATTTTGAATTGATGCGTTGTGGAAAGGCAAAACACAATTGTCCTTACTTGCAACACATCCTAGACCTCCTACTCCGCAGTCCTTACTCACCTGAAATTATTGGTCTGATGATTAATAGCAAATACTTGCTTGCCGTCCAAGCGGGGACATTTACCTATTTGTGTGTGAATAGTATAAATGTCACAAGTATTACATGAATCACAAATCATGCAACAAAGAAGTTGTAAACTAGCTTCAGAGGACGGCATTTATGGCCTAATCTCATGTTTCATATTATTCAGGCTTGGAAATCTTTAGGTGAATTTATGTGTGTTTTAATTATTTCACCCCAAGCAAAGCAATAAAGCCACTAAGATGAAAGCGTTAACCAGTGTGAAAGAATATGAGAAAAAGAAAACCGCAGATCTTACCTGAGATTATTGGTCTGAGGATCAATAGCCAATGATTGCTTGTAGTCCAAGCGGGAATATTTACCTAGCTGTATGTCAATAGCATAAATTGTACAAGTATTGTTTGTTTGCTTAACGGCATATCACTCCTTATGGGTCATTTAATGCCAAAATTTAATTTTCTTGGGAGCATTAGTAATTTCTTTGACAAAAAATGTATTGTTGGCAATTTTTTTTTTTTTAATAAAAATGCATTTCTAGTAATATTTTTCCCTTACAGACTGCTGGTAATTTTCTTACTAGGAAAATGGTATTGTGGGGGGAGGGTTAACAATTTGCCCATAGCTGGAACCCTAACAGGTGCTACCACCTCGTTTCAGGGTACACCTGGGAACAACAACAATTAAGGTGTGGTTCTACGCACCTCCAACTCCAAACCTCCCGATCAGAGGCCTTGCTGCCGGATGTAGTTTATCGTTATACCCAGGACGGTTATTACACGAAGCACAGATTATGCCATATTTAACCAAATTAAACGAGTGTGAAAAAATATGAGGAAAAGAAAACCTTATTAAGGAGAGATAACAATAAAAGAACATGAATTAAAAAGACAGAAGATAACGATTGGCATTAAATTTAAATTTTTGAAGATTAAATTTAACTGGAAAATAGAGTTGAAGAGATTTCCACACGCGATAAGCGCGAGAGATCAGACTGTTAGCACAGAACTTATATCTAGAAATTTCGACTGGAAAATGATGAGACCTAGCCGACAATCTAGTACTGCGCTTAAATTAATAAAGACGAGGTAACAAAGAGGAAAGTTAACATGAAATTATTCATAGAAAAGGCACAGAGAAGCTACATAAAAATAGTGGGAAAGTAACTGAAACTGAGATGCTAAGTCAGTACCGATAACGTTTCAGATTTTGGGTTTCATCAAGAATCTCTAAATACGTAGCAGAAGCACCAGGCCAGAATATAATATATAAACTCTATATATCAGATAAATGGTGGGTAGTGAAGAGACAAAATGAAAAAATCCTATGTGACGTGTTTCGTCCTTCAAAAGGACTTCTTCAGATTAAATAATGATTTTATGGATAAAATATATATGTAGGGGAAAGGAAAGAAATACAAATAGACGTGTGTTATAATTATACATCAGGAGAAACGTTGAAAATGCAGAGATGCTGTTATCTTTAAATTTCTTACATCCGACATGCCTAGATCAGTGGCTCCCACACGTTTTTTCTCTGGGCCGTATTTTTAGATTGAAAATTTGCTTGCGCCTCAAAAAAAAATTTATATGATAAAAAGTACATTTAAAAATTTAAGAAAAAAACACAAAGAGCGAGGGTTAAAAGGGAGATAACCGCGGATTCGAAGTCAGTACATTATCATTGATAACTCTCTTCTTCAATTTGCGCACCCTACTTACTATATTGTTATACTTATTTTTTGGCATATGATTTTTTTGAATCTGTTTCTAAATCTTTGATTGTCTTTCAATCCTTCCGCCTCACCTGCTATCCTCTTCCTTCGCATCTACGAGGCGCGCCGCGCCATTTGGGAAACCATTGGTCTAGATGCCCAGCTGAGTCGACTTCATTCATTTTCCTTCTATTTTTTTTCTCTTGCTGTTGATTTTAAATATCTTACGTCTTCAGTGTATGCATAGTGAAGACCTGGTGGGATTCAGATTTTGTTCTACTTGTAGAATATTTTACCTAAGTTTATTTTTCCTACGGACATTTTTTTTTTTTTTTTTAAAAAAAGTCTATCTTTGCAAAAAAACAACTCGTTTCTCAAGATTTGTCTTGCTAAAAAGCTTCGATGACAACCTCATATGGCGATCAGATTTCGCCTTTTCTGGTTTTTGAAGCTTTAAGGTGTTTCTTTTAACTTTAGTTTTCAGGAAAATAAAATATAAAACAAAATATAAAAAAAATAAAATTTCTATTAAAGCCTGTTTTATCATTAACGATCAATTATATCTTTATCAACGGCATTAGGTTGAATCATAAGTAATTTCCGTTTTCGAGAACCAATTGTAATGCTGAATGCATCATTCTAACGACTAATCATACTTGGTAGTTAAGAATACTTTTCGAGTACACTAGCATACAATAATGTCCAACACAAAAGGAAATAGATTAACAAAGATAATTATCCACATTCGACCCCTAAATCTGAGCTCTATGGAACAGGGATTAAGAAGACAGAAGATAATGATTAACAATGCATTTAAATATTTGAAGGTAAAATTTAACTGGAAAATAGTTTGGAAGAGATTTCCACACGCGATAAGTGCGAGAGAAGAAACTGTTAGCATAGAACTTACATCTAGAAATTTCAACAGGAAAATGACGAGACTTAGCTGAAAATCTGGTATTGCGCTTAAATTAATAAAGACGAGGTAACAAAGAGGAAAGTTAACATGAAATTATTTATAGAAAAGACACAGACAATAGTTGCAGTAGTGGGAAAGAGAATTGAAGCCGAGATGCTGAGTCAGTACCGATAACATTTCAGATTTGATTTTGAAATCCATCCATGAAAAAATCCTACGTGACGCGTTTTATCCTTCAAAAGGACTTCTTCAGACTAAATAATGATTTTATTGATAAAATCTGAGCTCTATAGTATAAAGGTAATGTGAAGCGTATGATGGGAGTATTGTTCAGTGAAATACTAAATGCACATTTATACATCTAGCGGTTGGAACGTGTCTATAAATGTTTGTTCGAGAAGCGCCCCGTGCTCGTTAAAAAGAAAATATTGTTCCATGACAATGTAATGCTGCAATAGGGCAGGTCGATTTTGAAACCGTGGCATTGCACTCAATTTGAAAGTTGGGGGTTGACACTATAAATAATGACAGAAAATATTTTTCCAAATCGTTACCGTTGTTTTTGAGGAAACGTAATTAAAGATTAAGTTTTGCTTCAAAATCATAGCGTTGGAATTTCATTCCAGTGATCAGTGGAAAACCTATAGCACAGCCTTATAACATTTATAATTTATAGGAGCTTTACAAATTGTATATAGACAAGAAGCATGGCACAAGCACATTATTACTAAATCATTATCGCATCAAATAAGACCTTCATTTACTTCAAAGGGGAGTTATACTGAACAATTTAGCTATATTATGATGTAACGTTATACAGTGCAATAGTTAAGTATGATTTTCAATAAACAATGCAAATTTGAAACATTTTGTCTTATAATGTGTGGTAGTCGTATTTTGATGCTATATACACTCTTATCTATTTTTTGTTTTTATTTAGTATGGTTTAACAAATGAACTAACAAATATTATTCATTGAGTAGACTTTTTTGTAATATTTTACAATTTTTTAAAAAAGTTTTTACTGATCGAATAAAGTAAAATAAATGAATATTTTGCTTGTGATGAATCATAATTAGAATTTCGTTTTAAATATATTTTCCATTCAATATATCTAATATGAAAGATATCTACTTTATTTGGATTTATTAGTGAAATATTAAAATTTTGAAGTAGAGAAATATGTAATTTACGCAGGTTTTTGCTTAAAAGCTGTAAGTAAAAACCTGCGGAAATTAGATATTTCTGGGCATTTTTAAGACGGTCTTTGAAACTAAATGCTCAAAAATTGAAAAAAGATATGTCTCATTTTTTTATATCAATACTTATCACACCAAACCTCAGCTGTGCTATTGAGTGTAGTCTTGATTTTCTAATAAAAAGTGAAAAATCAGCCTGCTCTAATGCCGCAATACGACATGAATAAGAAAAGTTAAAAAAAATGGAACAATAGAAAAATGAAAAATAAGGTCAGAGGATGGAGGAAGGTGAGTTATTAATTCATGTCATGACAAATTGACACTCTAGACAAGTCAGCAGGGAACAATATTGTAGCCAAATACAAAGTTCAGATTTGGGGAAGTAGACATAGAGTTAGCTTGAACAAAAAAATTATTTTTAAGAATTTTTCAAATTTTTTTAATACTATGAAAACTTCTTAAAGCGACCGAATAGGTAAAGTTAAAAGAAACGATTTTATGGAACTTTAATATACGATGCTAATTATATTGAATTGGCAGTAAAACAAGGCAATGTTAAAATTGAAAAAAGTCACATAAAATAACTGTCCTTATATACTTATAAAATAATGGCTATGTAATTGCAATGCGTAAAGTATTTATGAAAAATTTCTTTTAACTATACTTTAATGTAAGATTTATCCAATGCCTATATAATACAGTTAATTCATTTCTTTGGTTTAGCAGAACTTTGTGTTTAGGAAACTTTATAATATGTAGCTTTTCTTGTAAACACAAGGGACATGGGCCATATAAGGATTTATAGATTCTCGTTTTTTAATATTTTCCATTTTACCGCAGGTGTTTTATTAATTTCTTTTAAATGCAAAAAAAAAAAACACACATTTAGAAAGGGATGTTAGGTTAAGATAGGTATTGTTGTTGAAAGAAGATATGTGCTCATACCGCCTCAGTTTAAAGAAATTTTCGTACTGCCAATATAAAATTTCTTAACTGTTGGATTTTCACTAGATGAAATGGTACATTTGTAAACAATAGAATCAGTAAGACACCTATTTTGTAATGGACATTCGTTAGGATTTCTACAATTACACAATTTATTATCAATATTGTTTTCTCTTTTGGAATAACGATTGTTACTTTGTCTTAAGCGTTATTCTAAAATTTTATTATTATGTTTTTTTTAATAGTTTTTTAAATAATTTTTTGATAATTTTTTCTAGATTATCTGTACAACTGTAATTTAAATGTATTTTTATTAAAAAATCTTGCTTAGAGGATTATTACTGGGGAAATGTTTCTCAATTGAGAAACATCTGTCCTAACTTAGTACTAACCATTTGGTTAAATGGGGGTGTGTATGATTTTTCTATTTCTATGTTTTCTGTCATCACTATTATGTTTTCTGTATTTAATGTCAGGGCATTTATAGCCACTATTTTTAAGGCATTGTTGTAGAAATTGCTATGTTTATAAAATAAATCTTCATTTGAAGAGTTGTTACTGACTCTCTATTCTATGGAGGAGGGTATGTGTTTGATTATAGATTGGGGTGATTAGATTTTTGATGAATATTTAATGCATTTGCATTAGTTTTCATGTATGGTTGGTATATATTATTGACTAAGTCTACTATTATATCGAGGAAGTTTACTTTTTTAAAAAAATTATGTTGATTTTAACATTCAGGTTTAGATTTTTAAACACCCTATATATTAATTTTCTGATTTTGTCAGTTTTGAAATTTATACAATTTTTCACCAGCATAAGGCCATCGTCCCTATATAACCCTATATCCTCTAGGTTGGTGTCATGGTGCACATTAAGGTTATATAAGATGAATAAACCAACGAGATTGGAAGACTCGGCAGAGTCTAACGATCCCATTGCAATGTCAAATTGGTCACCAGAATTATTTTTTATCCATTGTTCTTTCTTGTGGATAAGGAAAAATTTTCTAGCGTTCATAATAATATCTAGTTACTCCTTTTGATAGATTAGAATACTTAACTTATTTAACTTGGTTGACACAATGAAACTAGCATAATTATTACGGACAAAACTAAAAAATTAGTGACAGAGTTAGCAAACAAAGGAATCTTATATAACCATCAAAGATTCTAAACCGGTCTTTGAAACTAATCTAACCACCATGATCATCAACCCTACTAGGCCGAAAATTTGCAAAATTAGTAAAAATATCCTCGAAAGAGTCAACAAACTAATTAAGGAGCGCCTTGGACTGGTACAACGAATTAATACCACTGATGTCATCAATTGATTTTATAATATAAAAGATAAAAGTAATTGTTCTTTGATCCAGTTTGATATTGTGGATTACTACCCATCCATTTCAAGGGAACTCTTTGCATTAGCTCTGAAATTCACCACCAAGTACTCTGATCTTTTTTAACTTTCAAAAGAGGTAACGATTTGTTTTCAAATTTCTCAGAAAAATCATTTTTACTATATATTATCTAGCATCGGCAGAAGAGGAACGATTATAGTTCCGAAACATGAAAGTTTTTGTGTAGCGATGTAAAATGTTTTTATTGTAATATATATATATATATATATATATATATATATATTAATAACATTTGGTCTACATTGTATTGAACACTTTTTGAATGCTAAGAACTGGGATTCTTACTCCATCTGTTCTTTCTCTTTCTTAGAATATATATATATATATATATATATATATATATATATATATATATATATATATGCATAGATGTATAAATGTACATTGAAGTCAACACCCAGAGGTAACAGTCTGTTTCATGCTAAACGCATGACATGGCAGGCCATGTCATGTGTTTAATATAAAAACAGAGTGTTGACTCTTGGTGTTGACTTCAATGTACACTTTTATATTTACATACGCTCTATCCCTGATATTAACCCTTTGAGGCCTGACCACCGCTTTACCGGTGGTAGAGAAAAATGACTGAATGCCCAGCCACCGGTTGAATAGTGGTGGAGAAAAATGACTTAATGCCCAGCTATCGGCTGAACGGTGGGTAAACGATTGTAACTATTTTTATATCTACCGTGAAACATTACATGTCAATTATTTGCGAATTTTGACTCAGGAGCTCAGGCAGAAGGATTAAAATTGTTCAGAAACGCATAGCTCAAATGGTTAAGCACTTTAACCTATAAAGATGGCATACCTTAAAACTCTATTTTATATATATATATATATATATATATATATATATATATATATATATATATATATATATATGGAGAGAGGTAGAAAGAGAAAACCTTATGATACCAAATATTGGGGCTTTCCTTGACACTGTGGAAATGCCAGATGAAAATTCAATTTGATTTTATATTCATAATTTTCCATTCAACTTTCATGAGATGAGAAATGAAATATTTTCGTATCCAATGATGATTTGGGGGCATTTTTTAAAAGTAGAATGCGATTATGTGATTGTTGTTATTTTATAAACATGAGCAAGGACGGATAAACATTTTTAGATACCTTCGAGTATCGAACTCAGTACCACTGGTTTCACTATCAGCACACAAAGCTTTTCTTCCTTGAATGTTTTCTAAAAGTAAAACATTATAATAGCGAGGGTGTGTTTTTTTATTATAAATATCTATTCAACTATAAAGATAGGAACTCTTTATGTCTTCACTGTATCGCTATATTTTTATATCATACATGCATTTAATGTATCCTTAAGAAGTAAATGGCAAATAGTAAGTTATTTTATTTTGTCCAGAAACATTTTAAAATGTAATTGAGTTTTCACGCAAAAAAGAGCAGCCTGTTAATAAATTGTTCAATTCTTTATGAACAAATATTTATTTCTGAGAAGCTTGAAATGAAAACGTCTTTACAATAAGAACTTTCAGCCGATGCAGAAGAATTGTTATAAAAACGAAATGTATCAAACGTTTTGACAAAATAAATAACGTTGATGAACGTGAAAATAATATTCTAAACCAGGGGACGTCAAACGTTTTTAAACGGAGACCCCCCCTTTTTTTTGTTCAATTCCCAGCGACACCCCATTTAAATATCTTTCAACCTTACAACTCGCACTGATGTTGACAATTAAAACGTTAATTAAAATGTATAAATAATTTTAAAAAATGCATCAGGTTTAAATCTTTCCACAGCGTCACCAGGTTCAGAATTCCCCCCCCCCAAAAAAAAACAATTAAAAAGATAAATCAATTCTCAATGTAGCATTAAATAAGTCTCATCAAAATAATTTAAAAGCTACTTGAATAGATGTAACTAAGGCTTTTGATTCTGTTGACCGTCGAACTCAGTACCTTTCTTTCATCTACACCAAAGGATACAAAAATACATAAATACTAAAACTACTAAAAATACTAAACTTTAACTCCATATCATTCGCCCACAGACCGCCATTCGACTCCATGACTATTATCATCTGTCACTTGGAACTCCTCACTGACCTTTCGGAGGTCGCTCGAACACCGTTTGACAATCCCTGTTTTAATCTCTGAAAGAATAAAATCCTTGATTCGTGTCTTACGAAGGAGAACAGATAGTCCTCCTCTATAGCAATAAATGCTAGGCAATCTCCTCAAAGTTGAAGAAGAGACTTGAAGCAACAGAAATGTGGTTCTAATTCTACAGAAGGATGCTGAGAATACCATAGACCGAACATGTCAGCAACGATGAAGTTATAGAGAAAATGGAAACTTATATTTAATATAAGAACGAGACAGTTGAAATTTCTACGGCACATAATTAGGAAAGAGGACTTGGAAATTTGATACTCATATGACATATTGACGACAAGATGTAGAAAGGAAAACATAACCTACCTAGAGAGTTTGTGTAAATGGATAACAAGACAAGGATTAGGAGAGATAATGAAAAGACAAAATTTATTAAGAGCTAAAAAGGACAGGAAATTGTGGAGAGCTATAAACGCCAACGTTCTGAAGGGAAGAAAAACAAAATATTGACAAAGGATCTATATTTCATGTAGTTGCTTTATTAGATGAACCATACAGATAGTTATAAAAGTTATCTGGCATGATATTTAGACTATTTACATTATTCGGACTATTGTCCTCATCTTTGTTGCCATATTTATCACGTTTCGGCCGTTGAACGCTCCGGCCTTCTTCGGGTGGTTGGAATGTCGAACTGAACCCTTTATTTCGATCGCTGGGGTAGACTGTTCTAGTTCCACGTTCCATGTCTAATGGATGTCAGTTATTAATTATCCACAGTGGATAAAGGCGTTGGTTAGATCCAGTGACAGTACCCAAAGAGTTGTGGATTCAATACCTGATTAAGGCACTGGAGGTGAATTAACAGGAGATAATTGATAATTGACATCCATTAGACATGGCATGTGGAACTAGAACAGTCTAACCCAGCGATCGAAATAAAGGGTTCTGTTCGACATTCCAACCACCTGAAGAAGGCCGGTGCGTACAACGGCCGAAACGCTGTGATAAATATAGCAACAAAGATGAAGACAATAGTCCGAATAATGTAAATAGTGTACATAGTACCTCATCTCAAAAATTTTGACAGATAATGACATCTAGATATTTTTCAAAATCTTTCTTTTTTTATAAACAGTATGATTCAAAATGTCTTTTATAATTTTATCTTTGCTCGTTCATGTCTATAATTTAATGTAACTGTATAAAATATCCTGAAACCATCTGATTTGAAATTGTTTTTTTTTTTTTTTGATCAACAGGAATCGTAATTAGTTATCTCGACAGCATGTCCAGAAGTGAAGCCACAAACGAAAAGTTTCTTTAGTTTCTTTTATCTAGGAGTCATGAGTTTAATCCCTGGATCAGGTAGTGAAATACGAGTTCATCAGGAATGAAAAATAACTGGCATCACAGTGACAAAATAATAGAAGAATAACCAACAATCTCAAACCAGCCAAACAATGGATAGCTGATGATGCCCAGAGGATATCTGGCCGAAACGTTATATCAACCAAGATAAGAACAATAGTTCGAAACAATACAATCATATTAAATAAAAAAAGAGTTAGTAAATACGTTATTTTATACTGTATTCAAGGATTCTACCAATTCTACTCGTTTAGACAGATTGTAATATCAACCAAACAATGGATACCTGATAATGTCTAGAGGGTACCTGGCCAAAACGTCGTATCTATAATAACATCTGTAACAATGAAAAGAAATAGTTTGAAATAATTAAAGTATAGATGATTTCATATCTTCTGTTTTGTGATGTAGGATCCTTTTTTATATTAACAAGGATATTAAAAAGTAACGTTTTCCCATGATGCATGTTAAATGACAAAAGTAGACATCTAATCGTAGCTACCTAACGTTCAACCATAAAGGCATTTATGAGCATAGCCTCTTAAACACACGCACGCAGACACACACACACACACACGCACGCGCGTGCGCACACGCACACACACATACTCACTCTCTTTTTCATCAATTTCCAAAGAATTATAACTATCAAATTATGTCCACCTGTTTATAAACCTGTGAATATTTTTTCATCCTCTTTGTTACGTTTGGTTTGGCTTGTTTTACGGCATATCAACACCTCAATGGGTTATTTAATGCCGACAAGATTTTTATTGTTGGTAATATTTTTTTTCAAAAATGTATTCCTGCTAATATTTTTTCCAAAAATGTATTCCTGCTTATATTTTTTCCCAAAAATGTATTCCTGCTAATATTTTTTTTTTTTTTTTTGAAAAATTCATTGTGGGTAATCATTTTTTTACAAAAATGTATTGCTGGTATTACAACCTATTTTTACATTTGCATAGTGTTTTGACTCCAGTTTGGGGGTTAACTATAGCTGAAATCCTAACAGGTGCTACAACCCCGGGTCAGGGTGGACTTGTGAACACCGGCAGTTAAGAGGTGGTCCAACGGTCATCAAAACCTTATCAGAGGCCTTGATGTTAGATTTAATTTACCGTCTTACCCAGGACGCGGATGTAATTTATCGTCTTAGCCAGGACAATCTATGTTACAGTTGGCTGATTTCTTTTCAAATAAGAAATGTATGGCGCATGCGCATTTCTAGATGTTACATAATCTCTTTTTTCCTGTATTTGTATACAAGAGGTACTTGATCAGCAAGTTGAGTACGTGTTTGACGAGTTTGTCATTCGGCCATGACTTGAAATTCGTTTATGTGGCAACGTGTGTGTGTGTGTGTGTGTGTGTGTGTGTGTGTGTGTGTGTGTGTGTGTGTGTGTGTGATTATGTATGAGGGTTGGCTGGTCAATTCATAAAAGGTTTTCTTTTTTTTCTCTCCAGTTTTTCTAGTACAATTAAAGGATTTATACGATATACATCTGGCATTTTATTCATTTTTCGTCTCGTAGTGACCTAAATATATAAACTTTGAAAGCAAGGCTGCGGTTCGTGTATTTGTAAAGTTTGCGAATCACCGAATGTGTTTGCGAACATGAAAATGTAAATGAACGGATTTATGGAATGAATGAATGAATGGCTATTATTTCTTTAAAATGTAAATACCATTTCGGCACGTAAACTGACCAATGTTGATTTATTATGTATTTGAAAACAGACACTTTAAAAGTATACAGTTTCCAATTTATACAAATATATAAAGACAAAAGGGAAGAAAGAGCAAAGATAAGAAAAAAATATTACTCACCGTAATGTGGCGAACGAAAATATAATAAAAAATAAATAATAAAAAAAAAACTTTTATTTTTCCTCACTCTCCACAGCTCAGTCGGAGACAAAATATATAAATGCACAAAACAACTTAAAAATAAGTCGTTGCGCACATTTCTGTGTTTATTTTTTATACGTATTTATATGTTTTACCCTCGATTGAACCCTGAAGACCGATGAGCGAAAACCATTTATTTTGATTTTTGTTTATTAAATTTTTCGATTGACCACTATATAGAGAGTAATATTTTTTCTTATCCTTTCTCTTGCTCTGCCTTTGTTTTAATATATCTATATATATATTGTAATATATACTTTTAATATGTCCGCTTTTTAAAGTGACAAAAATTTTTGTACCCCATTATTTAACGCTAGCTTATTAAAATCCTGGAAGCAGATCCACAAAATTTGCTTTCGTATACCAAAGATTACTAAGATTTATATTACGAATGAATTCTGAGAAATTAGTTTACGATTAATGATGACAATGAACTAGGAGTTAGGTTAATAGGGTGTGAGCTATAGTTAAGGGTGTTTTAAGAGCCTTAGTCGTTTCAAGGCCCTCGTCTTCTGTTTTCTGGGTTTGCATTGATGATTTAAATACAATATGATCCATAATCTAATAATTTGTTTTACAATCTATATAATTTATAATCTATAATCTTATATATAATAATTTTATATATAATCTTATATAATCTTATAATCTCTTTTATCTAAAAGTTTTCTCTTGTTCTTTAATCTTGCATTCTAATTTGAACCCTTCTTTATATTTGCCTCGTTTTAATTATTTTTTGCTCTGCCTTTCTCACATGGAAATCGACAAGAAAATAATGACATAATTACATACTGACATTCTACACGACTACAAAGAAAAGGTTGGGAAGGAAACCTTCATCAGTACTGGAAACAGCGATAACAACTACTGGACCTGAGAAACCTATTATCTGGAAGAATTGTTTTAAGAAAAAGATTTTATATATTTAAACTGACAGCAGTACTGGCTGCCCGGCTAATGAATGTTAAATGTTTCTTCTTCTTCTTCTTCTTCTTCTTCTTCTTCTTCTTCTTCTTCTTCTTCTTCTTCTTCAACAAAGATGAGGATGATTAATAGATCAACAAAGATGAAGATAATTAATATTGTAACTTTAGAGTTAATTTTTTTATATGATTAAAAGATGTACGAAATATAGTTTTAAAATATTATTTAAATGTAAATATCGTTGAAATTGAAAAGAATTATTCTTTTTTATTATTCTTTATTTTAAATAAAATAGCTTATGGCCTCATTACGCTGAAACACTGGCTCCCGTACGATTACTGAAGTTAAACAATGTCGAGCCTGGTAAGTACCTAGACACGTAACCGCTTGGGAATATCAAATGCTGTAAGCTTAGATGTGCAGGTGGTGTAAGGAATAATGATTCAAAATTGTAAATCAGGAAGCCGAATTTCAATTCAAGCTGGGTTAGTTATATTCACTTGCACAAAAATTCCATTGGGAAACGTTATAAATCCACCTGTTCTCCCAAAAGCTATGCGTCATGTGCGTAGCCTGAATTCGAGTGAGCGTCTTTCTTTTTTGTCTTAAAAAAATATTTCAACACGCCATTCCTATTGTTGAATAATGTGAGGTTGATAGTGGGAGCGAGATGTTTTATATACAGGGCCTCTCTCACGCTCAGATGTTTCCGGTAATGTGATTCATATTGAACTTTCGTATTTTCGACCAGATTTTTTCGTAAGGGTTCTTGTAAATTGTGGGTAGCTAGATCTTTTTATAGTACTTTGATCAGATAAGTGACAGGTGTGGTGTCTTCTCATGGAGGTGGTAGTATGTCCGATATAAGTAATTGATTTATAACAAGAAACACTGTCTTGTACAGTGCAGTGAAATTGATACACTGTATTGGTCATCAGTAGTTTAGATTTGATGTGTTTATTTGGAATAATGACAATAAGGTTTAGTTGAATAATACATTTTAGATGCATCAAGGGTGGTCTTCAGTGATGCACTGTTCTCATCGCTAATTTCGGGTTTTACATCATATCGGCTCCAACAGCAACCCTGACCTGATTCTAGACGAGTCAGGCCGCCTCCTTGAAAGAGTCGTGCTACGCACCCCGACATTGCAAAGAACAGTAATCATACACTGAGAAAGACCGGACCACGACCGTTCTTATTGACATATGTCAGTCAGCGTCAACCAACGAGAACAGGGCTCCTCTCCTATACAGTGTTGTCTTTTTACTTCATCCCGGTTTCAATTTTCTGTAATATATTATAAGTTTTAGATGTTTTTCGGGATTTACGGCAGAAATATGATGTTTAGTGATTCTTCATATAGCGAAGTAAGTTTATAAGCTTATAAGTATTGTGTATCTGGTTGCAGTAAAATATGTTAAGGCTTTGTTGTGTGCTATTTTTATTACTGGTGTTATGTATTTTTTGTAAGAATAATTTTGTTTATCAAGTTGGGAAAATTATTGTTGTTTATTTTATGTGTTTCAGTTCACCAAGAAATATTCTCTCGGAAGAGGAATTTAGGTGTGTTCTGTTTAGGAAGTTTTTTTTATCACTGCTATTTTATATTTTTCCGGTCATTGGCTATCATAGTTTAGGAGACAAGAGTTCGTACTGGTGTTTTGTTTTGTTTTTTTGTTTTTTGTTTTTTGTTTGTTTTTTATACTGGTAGCTTTGGATTTTAGTTCTATATTGATTTCATGGAATGGAACTTTATTATTAACCATGAGTTCGTATGTAAATTTTAGCGTGGATTTTTTTCAAAAGTTGATTTTAGAATTATAATTTCGTCCTTATTTTTTATCAAAGCAAAAATGTCGTCAACATACCTTGTGGTTTGTCAGTTGTTTCAAATATTTGTTTTCAGTATGTGACATGTAAAGGTTAGAGAAAGCAGCACATAATGGTTTTCCCATGTTGACGCCATTGGTTTGTTTGGAGGTGTTGCCATTATGATCATAGAATGGTGTTTTCATGGTATATGCAAGGAGCAGTTTTCTAAGATTTTCTGGTCGAATTTTGGGCGGAAGGATTGATAGCTGCTTGTTGGTGCAGCCACTAATTATGTTGATTGTTTCTTCAACTGGGACGTCGGTAAAAAGGTTTTCAACATCGAGCGAAGCTAGGGTCCTACCTGTGGAATTTATTGCTTTCAAGGTATAGAGGAATTCGTTTGTTGATGCAATGCTGTAAATGTTAGATGTGTATGAAGAAATTATGTCATATAGGGTTTTTGTTAGCTGCTATAATGGTGTAGGTATTTGGGATATGACAGGACGGAGAGTAAAACCTGGTTTATAGGTTTTCACGTTACCGTATTCTGGTTGGTAATCACCGACAATCTTACTGATTTTTAACCTTCCGATTCTTTGCGTTATTGGCTGTAATCAGCTTGTTTAGGCACTTTTTATTGATTCTGTGGAATTTTTCCTTAATTTTGAGAATTTTGTTGTCATTTAGGATTGATTGTAATTTTTGGTTGTAATCTTGTCAGTTAAGAACCACATAATTATTTGTTTTCTTCAATATATCTAAATATATATTAAAATAAATTAAAAATTCAATTTAAAATTACAGTTGTCCCCTCTCCTTCATATGCATGTGTAATCACATGAACGTAAATATCACTTTAGTCCGATGTGGTACTAAAGGATGAAGCATATTCTTTTTATACTTTGTCATAAATTTTCCTAAAATTGTTTTGATATAAATATATATATATATATATCGTTCTCCCGTAAACATACTACCCAGGTCACCAATCGTAGCATTCTGAATCATGTTCCTAAACAATTGTACAGTGTTAGAAAAGGCTAGTTTTATTATTATTATTATTATTATTATTGTGTGCGGTAATTTATTGCGTGAGATTAATTTGAAGTTCCTAATTACCAATTACATCCGGGGTCTATGAATAAGAAGGACATTGTAGGAGAGTTATCTATGTATATTTGAGACGTTTCGTTTAGGGTATTTTGTGGTTGATATGTGCAGTTCCGCACAAAGTAATCTTTTCATAGTTCCGAGATGCTGATGTGTCCTAGGAATTTTAGTCACATGATTTTCGATACCCCACTTTATCATGTCGAATGTCCCTATCATAACTAGGATAATCGTAGTTTTAAGCTTCCGTATTTTTGTTACTTCGATTTGCAGGTCCTTATACAGTGTTTACCATCTGCCAATGCCTCATGAATAATGGACCATATATTGCTTTGATTGTGTGGAAAACAAAATACATATCAGAGACGCTACTTGGTTTCAGTGAGAAAGTATGTGTGTGTGTATATGTATGTGTATTACTTACTGTTGTAGCATACGTACGACCAATAATGGGTATGTCCCCATACACCTAAATACAGTAGTAAATATTGTATGTTGGTCTGCAGTTAAGAGCTTCATTGCGGAATTCACTTGACTCACTTCTAGCAGTTGACTAGTTCTACGCGCCGCTAGCGAATCTTATATGTGTTGTTCGTGTCTTAAGCATTATCGTTCATTATCAACATTCGTTTGATTATTCTATTCACTAACCTTCCCTAGGTTACAACACTTACCTTTTTATATTATTATTATTGTTGTTGTTGTTATTGTTGTTTTTGTTGTTATGGTGGTGATGGTGGTCGTGATTGTCGTGGTGCGTGGTTCCATCTTGCTTGAGAGTAATTTGAAGAGCCTAATTACCAAGTCCCTCCGGGGTCTATGAATAAAAAGGGCACGGTCGGAGTTATCTATGTACATTCGGGACGTTTCGTTTACATGCAGAGGATTTTGCGGATGTTATGTGCAGTTCCGCACAAAGTAATCTTTTGTAGCTCTGAGATGCTGATGTGTCCAGGAATTTTAGTCACATGACTTTCAATACCCTTATTTATTATTCCTCAAACCCTATCACGACAGGGATAATAATAGTTTTAAACTTCCACATTTTTGCTACTTTGATTTGCAGGTCCTTATAATTTGATAGTTTTGGGAATTATTTTTAGAAACATTGAAAACTTGTGAGCAAGTCATGTCAATTAGCAAGCAGGTTCCTTTTTTAAATCTTTTATGACCATTTCTAGTTTATTTGCATCAATGTTCCTGTCTGTGAGGATTGGGAAATTCCACCGTAGAACACCCCCGTCACTATTTGTGACTTCATTCGTGTGGTGTTTGTAGCATGTATCCGGGGTTTCAATTAATTAAACGCTTCACACTGACAATTAAACCATTGATACATAATTTAATGCTGTCAAAAATTTTATAATTAACAAATGCTTAATTTTATAAAGGGATATAAATTTCATGAAAGTTTATTTAGCAGTGAGAAAAAACTTAAAAATTCCCTCGCAAAGCTGTTTTGAATGTTTGTTTAATTCTGAAATCCCACAAACGTTGAAATTTCTCAATTCATTTCAATAGAAATTCAGATTTGCATCTGAAAAACCTGGGAAAATGTTACAAATAAAATAAAAAAAATACTCATCTAGCTGATTTCATTTATGGATGTAATAATAAAAATAAACCTTTTGTGACGAAATGTCGAATATAGGTTGAGGATGCTAATGTTTATCTAGGGGAAAGCTTGAACCCACTTTGCACTCTGCTGTTAGATTAACTGATATCATGATAAAATCTCTGCTCACTGGAATGCCACGAGGATTAATGAAGGCGATGGCTGGTGAATGTACACATTGACAAACTATTCTATCATCTTAGCTTCTTTTCTTTTTATGTGCCATGTCCTTTCAGGACGTAGACGATCATGGCTCTCCACCTCCCTCTATCCCTTGCAGCTCTCAACAAGTTCCTTCCCTCTGCTTCCTCCCCTAGACTACGTTCTGTCATCTACTTGTCCGCCAGGTATATCACGCGTTGTTTTCCCTTGTCTCACTATTCCTCTATTCGACCCGTGAATATCAGATTCTCCAGACCCCTCCCTCTTCATTATGTGTCCCAGGAATTCAGCTGCCACTTCCTGGTATTAAGTATAAGCCTCCTTGTTTCCAACCTCTCATCGTTGTTCACACGCTCGGTCCATGATATTCTCAGCATCCTTCTGTAGAACCACATCTCTATCGCCTCGAATGCCTGCTTCATCTTTGAGGAAATCCTCCAACATTCACTGCCGTAAAGAAGAAAAGATGTCACGTAACAGCTCAGTATTCTTTTTTTTTGTTACTAAAGGAATCCTTTTGTCTCGTAGTACTCATCCCAGCTTTTGGAATATGTCCTTGGGAATCCCAATACGTCTACGGATTTCAGTGTCGCGTTTACCGTCCTCTGTCAAGGCGCTTCCTAGATATTTAGTGTCCCCGACATGTAAATCGCATTTCGGGCTCATCCTTTTACTTTTGCATTCTGTCTTCTTGTAGTTTATGCTTAGTCCTTTCTTCTCACTCTCCGTCGCTACCTTCTGTAGGAGATTTTGTAATTTCTTTTCTGTGTCTGCTATCAGTATTGTGTCATCTGCGTATCTTATGTTGTTAAGATTGTGACCGCCAATGCTAAATCCCGGTAGGGTTTCCAATTCTCCCAGAATTGCCTCGCTGGTGAAAAGACGCATCCTTGCCTTATGCTCCTTTCTATTTTTGTATATTCACTGAACTCGTTCCCTATGCACATGTATACTGTTTGCTACCATTATAGGTTCTGGATTATTCTGATATCTCTCCCGAATATATCAAAGTTGCTGAGTAGCTCCATCGGATCCTTGTAGCGTACTTTGTCGAAGGCCTTTGCGTAGTCTATGAAACATAGGTACACGTCCTTCTGCATCTCTATCGCTCTTTCTGATAACATTCTGAGCACGTTCCTTGTTCCGGTGTCTTTAACGAACCGGCACTGTTCTTGACCTATCTCTTGGCTGATTCTGTTGCGTGTTCTGTTCATTACAATATGGTTGATGAGTTTTGTCACGTGGCTCATTAAGCTTATTGTTAGGTGGACTTCGGATTCGTTTGCGCCTTTTTTTCTTAGGCATAGCTACGAAGATAGATCTACTGAGGTCTTCCTGTATATCCCCGCCGTTGTATATTTCATTTTTTATTTCGGTGGTCTTGTCTATGCCAAAGTCATCTAAGGCTGTCAGCATTTCCGTTACAATTCAGTCTGGCCCAGCTGCCTTGTTTCTGTTCAATTTGGCCAGTGCGGCTTTTACTTCGGACTCAGGCAATAGCAGCAAAAAAACTATTACTTTCATGGTGCACAGAGTGAGTAAATAATGGCAAATGTTAAAAATATATATATGAAACAATTAGGTAACTCTATAAGTTCACTAAAAAAGAAGGATACATGATGAAAAAAAAATGCCTAATACATAATGAAAATAAAACTTTATCATATAAAACTTCGTATCATTAAGAGGAAATATCAAATAATGTTTTTTTTATTTCTTTTTAATTCCCTGGAAATTTAAAAAAAAAAAAACATCCTGTTTGTTTTTTTGCGACCAAGCGGGAACTTAAATTTTTACGGGAAATTTGAGCGTCTTTTTGCCGGGAAAAACACATTGATTTGCAAATTCGATTTAAATGAAACTCCCAGAACTTATTCAGAAATGAATTAAATTATTTTTTTAAAGTTTCTTTTTTAGAGAATCTTTGGGAAAATCTTTTTTTTTTAATCTGTCACCCAAGCTCATTTAGTTTTTATGAAATTTCGAAAAATCCCTGTTTGCATCGCATATTTCTTATATTTGTTATAATGACACGTCCTCGGAGAATTTAAATAATTAAAATTGTTTTTTCCAAAAGGACACCTAGTTGCAGAAAATCTTCACGGAATCGTAAAATAAAAAATTGCAGAAAAAATTATGACATTTTTTATTAGAAAAAATGTAATTGTTTTTATGAATAAAATTTATTAAGGACAATATTATATTAAGAAAAAAATGATGAATAATGAATTTTAACAAGAATTGTTTTCACTTTCTATAAATTTAATTAGAATAATTTATAAACTTTTGAATCTTTTAAAATTTTATATTAACTTACAGCGGCCAGGTGATATTTTATTAAATTAAAACTGTTTTTTTTTTAAATTATAAATTGAAAAGCTCACCGCGAATCAACAACCCAGTAATTTTAAAAGGATCATGAAATTTGTTGGATGTACATACGTTTCAATTTTTGTAAATATGGGCATCAATATTATCACAATATAACAGAGATTACTATAATAATTCGAAATTTATTGGTAAGTTTGTAACATTTTCTCAACAAGCGTCTTTGTCATTGAGACAATAAACACAAAATACCTAAAATTTAATAATTTATTAGATTTTTTTAAAGATTATTTTTAAACTTATAAGATAGTTAAAAAGAACGTTTTCATGTTGTATACATCAAATAATTTCTTTCAGTTCTGTCCCCCTTACTTAAACATTAGGCTGGTAATAAATCATTCAAACGTAAAAAAAAAAAATAAAAAAAAAACAATCCCTCTGTATTAAAAAAAAATGTTTCTCTGTTATATTTTAAACTAAAAATAATCTTTATTTCAGTTTTGATTAATTAAACTTTAAATATACTAATTTACTGAAATAGCATATATAATATATAAGATATAAAGTATATTTAATTATTGGAAGATTTTTTTTTTAAAAAGTGAATTATTTTGTGTTGATAAATTTGTCAATATGAACAAACTTATAGATTTTACTGATAAAGAGAAACAACATTCCAATAAATTTAAATTTAAATTCTGTTTGCAATAAACCAAAGTATTTTGCTTATTTGGAATTAAATTTAATCTGTTAGCTTAATCTTAAAATACATTTGAAACTTTGGTATTGTTTCTTTTCGTTTCGTAGGTAGTTAGAAAAATGCTTCCGAGAACGAAGCTCATAACTAATAGCTTTTCCATTTATAACACACACATGCTTACATGCTCATATATATATATATATATATATATATATATATGTGTGTGTGTGTGTCTGTGTGTGTCTGTGTGTGTGTGTATGTGTGTGATTTGAACGAAAGATGGTCCCCGTGTGCTTCTTACAATAGGTAAAGCCAACAAAATGATAACAATACTGGCAATACGATTGATGATATTTATTATATATTAAAACTTTGACTAAATTGCAGCACGAAGTGAAAGATTTTAAAGTCTACCCCCCCACACGCACACATACTAAATAACTTCTATTTGTCTCAATCGCAATTTTTAAAAAAATTTCTCTATTACCTCCTTGCTTTGAATTATTTTATCATCTTCCGTTCCACAATCTCACATACGCTTTTTTCCTGCTTTTCTTTCCATGTCTTTCTTTCCACCTCTCTCTCAATATTACATGCGTCTCCCCCCCGCCACACACACACACTTCCATGTATACACTTTTACATAAATTTTGTTATTTAAACCTGGAGAAATATGTTGTTTCCTTTTTGGATTTGAAGGTCTGATGAATTGGGGCTGTTTTTACGAATAAATATAATTTCATGAAATTTTAAGTGTACGAGCCTTTTTTATAATATATATATATATATATATATATATATATATATATATATATATATATATATATCGATTTTCCTGTCGGGTTCGACGTATGAGGGTCAAGCGGATCAGTTTCCAGGAAACTGACAGCCCGACACCGGCACATGAGATTCGATTATAGTGGTGAAGGTTTTGTGCAGGACCATCCACACTTTTTGAAGGGCCGAATACAGAGACCTGGTGCACTACGTGCCACAAGGTCCCCAAACAACCCCCCCCCCCTCAGGTTTTGAATTCAGAGTTCTCCTAGACCAGTTGCTGTCCAAGGCTATAGAACCCAGCCTGTCCTGCTATTTTACCCATAGCTGAAGGGAGAAGAAGAGGAAAAGGTGGGGAAAGATGTGATATATATATATATATATATATATATATATATATATATATATATATATGCTCCGTGGGGGAGGTTGGTAAATATTACTAGATGGCATCTGTTGAGTACGACTCAGACTTATGTGAGAACTACCAACCTTCCAATAGTAGCACTCACTACTGGATTGACTTGCGACGACCTTGTGCATAACTGTTACCTTTATTCTTATTGTACTGGTTTCTTACAATAAACCTTTACTTATTTTATCCACCTTTTTTTTCAAGTATATATTCTTACTAGCACAGGATATAAAAATCACAATCTTTAACAAAATATATTATTGGTATAACTTAGATGCTCTTCTCGTAACTTAAATGTTAACTTGAGGCCCGGGTATTTCATATGTCTCCTTTCATAAAAGAAATATTGCTTTCCAAAGCCAACATAAATGACCATAATTTTGTAAATCTAAAAGAAAACGGTTAAGTCATAACCTTCTTTTAGTTAAAATCAATAAATACATAAATAATTAATCAAAATAAAATAATAATTACATCAAATTAAAATAAAAGAATAATTATATTAATAAATTAAAAAGCAAATAAATAAATATATATAAAAAAATTGGAAATAAAAATTCAACACCACACATTTTTGTTTATTAGGCATTAAATTACGTCGCTTATCATAATCCATAGTTTAATTTGACTTTCACAGTTAACCTAAAGAATATTTATGTGCTGTCTTCAACCAAATGTCCACTAGAGGGACATTATAGATTTATATATATATATATATATATATATATTTATATATATATATATTAAAACAAATCGGACAGAATAATCGCATTTTAAGGATTTTTGTTTTGTTTTCGTCGTGTTATACTGATTATGTTAATTGTATTTTTAATGAATATTTTCCTGAAGAAGGTTTTAAACCGAAATATATTTCATCATATATATATATATATATATATATATATATATATATATACACACACACACACACACACACACACACACACACACACACACACACACACACATATATATATATATATATATATATATATATAGCTAATATTAGTGGTAAATAACACATACATATGCAAAATATATAAATATATATACATAGGTGCACACACATATATGTATATTTTTAGAATAAAAAATTCAAGAGGATAGAATCCAGTTGGAACTCAATGTCCAAGACAGTGTTTTTTCTGTTTTCTTTTGAATTTGTAGATTTGATGAATTGTATCGTATTTACGATTCCAATGGAATAAATTATGACCATGGAATATTAGCGTTTAAGCCTTTTTATTATTATTATTATATATATATATATATATATATATATATATATATATATATATATATATATATATATATATATATATATATAAGGCGAAAGGGATAACAAAGCAAACCCCAGAGCAGTAGCGAATTTACATCAGGGTAACTGAGGAAGAATTTCAAGGAAAATCACTAACCACTCACTCAAATTCAGGTCGGCCTTGCAACCTGCCAGTCCAGAAGCACCTCCACGTATCGAGATTTTCTGTTAGCGAGATTGTATTTATTGTCAGCTTGCTATGCCTGTCGGGTTACCTATCTGAGTAGTGAGGCTCACTGATGCCTAACTCCGTTCATCAGACGAAAACCGGTTTTTCAACGAATATATTCAAATCATTTGCTGTCATTCAAATAGATAACATATGAAAATAATAACTATGTTGTCAAAATATATTCGGGAATTAAAAATGAATGAAAAACAGTGTTAATAAAATATTTCTAATAATAGTAATTAAAAAAAAGATATGTTGAGAAATAAACACAGAAATTACTTTCCATGCTCAGAGGGGAAACTGAAAATTATAGAATTGAAGAGCATGATTAATTCTACAAAGAAAAGGATTGAAATTATTTTGAACTGTTAGCACCCTGATACATTCCTCTTCAAAAACGTGAAAATAATAATGAATCAGTGGAGCATTTAAAATAAACAGACATCTATTTTGACAACTCGCTAAGCGTGAAACAGGTTATTAATCGTTAAATAAATAAAATATGCATGATGGAGTGGATAGCGGCTCGGACTAAGGAATTGGAGAGCCGAGTTCGAATTCCAGTCAAATCCATTACATTCACTAACATGCTAATACCCTTGGGAAAGGTATGAATCCTCTTCTTCTCCCCCCACCCCCAGCAATGGGTAAATAGTAGGGAAGACCAAGTTCTATAGCTTAGGTGCTAATACCCTTGGGAAAGGTATTAATCTTCTTCTCACTCCAGCTATTTATCCATAGCTGGAAGGAGAAGTTGTTTAGGAGAAACACAACTCGGAATTCAAAACGTGTAGAGGGTCGTTTGGGGAACTTGTGGCACGTATTCGGTCCGTCAAAAAACATGTGGTTGGTTCTGCACAAAGCCTTCACCACTATAATCAAATTATATGTGCTGGTGTCTGGCTGTCGGCTCCTAGGAACTGAGATGCTTGGCACTCATACGTCGAATACGACGGAGAGTCCACCACACACACACACACACACACACACACACACACACACACACACACATATACACACACATATATATACACACAAAAACACACACAAAACACACACATATAATATATATATATAAACGGAAAATTGTTTAAATAGTCTAAGCTTTGAAATTGTTTTATTTGAAAACGATGAACGAATATTATATGGAATTCTTCGAGGTTTTTATAACACTATTGGACTTTTATTTTGAGAATATATAATTACTCTCTAAGCTTAACAGAAGAATTGTGATGAAATCAATCATAAACAATAATGACATGTTCATCATTAATTAATCATAGTTAAGGATCGGAAGTTCATGAAGGACTGAAATTAAGTTCAAATATATATATATATATATATATATATATATATATATATATATATATATATTTCAGGATTATTTTCAAGATTCAAGATTTTTGCCATCTCTAACCTTCTAACATTCTGTCCTGGAGTAACAAGGGCCTCACAGGTTTTATGTACAGTTTCATTTTCAAGTCTTTTTCCACTCTCTTTTGAACTGTCATAGCTGAAAATCTCATGTGCCAAAAATCTTATGGATTGAATTGGATCTTATTTAATGGATCTCTTTAGTTCTAAGTTGAAATGATGATCCCTCTTGCTGTTGTAAACTCCTGATGCAGTTTTCCTCTCTACTGTCCCTTTTTTAAAACTTATTTACCATTCTCTTGATTTTCTTGAATGAACTTTGAAGATGAAAGCCAAAGTAGGAATGTTGGTGCCATTACTGAAGGCCTGAACGATATTTTGCCTCTCACCGTTGCTCAATTATGAAGACAGTCAGTCTGACACAAAAAGATTTTAATGGGTTCTCTTTCTAGCCGAATAACAAAGGATTTTTTCAGTGATTCTTATGAAAAATGGTGTCAAGATGGCTAAACGTCTCATCTGAAAAATCTGCAAAAAGAAACTCAATTAGTTTAATGTTTTTTTTTTTAGATATTAAACATTTTTGGGATGGACAATTATGCTGCTGCATGGTTTGGACAATTTTGCTGTTACATATATATATATATATATATATATATATATATATATATATATATATATATATGTCTAAGTTTCTAAATAATAAAAATCTGTTAAACAATAGACATGAGTTAACGGTTTTTGCCGACATCATCAAATTTTTGCATTGAATAATTAGCATAAAAAACAAACAAACAATAAAATAATTTTTATAATCCATAGCCCTAATAAATAGTTTAAATACCTACAAAAAAGATAACCTTTATGAAGTCGTCAAAAAACAAATGTTACGGCAGTTTTTTATATACACAAAACCCTTTCAGAAAGAAATAAAAAAAAAAATAAATAAATCTCCATAGACACGTAAACCAGACTAGGCGAAATCATCTTCCGTTTTAAATTTAGACATCCCAACCTTACCCTGACTTGACATCTATGAATGTAACTCTATACTGATACAAATTATTAACACCCTACACCCCTTCCTATTTAAACAATCGCTCTGGCCGTTACCATGGAAATTTTGATTTCAATAATGAATATGCTATTAAAACACGTAAATTTCAGAAATAAGTTATTCCGAAAAAAATTTTGCTTGAAGATGTAACAGAGATTTTAAAAATTTAATTCAAATAATTATATTGAAGCTGGTTTTGTTTTGAAACAGAGACCTCTTATGTAGCGTGTTGGAATCATATTTTTAAATAATTATATATATATATATATATACACACCCCCCACACGCATTCACACACACACACACACACACACACACACATATATATATATATATATATATATATATATATATATATATATATATATATATACATACATGTAGCGAATATTTTTTCGTTTGTTAATTTTGATAGAAGTGAAATGGGTAAAGCTACATCTTAAGTGACAACAATTTATCAAAAGATGAGATTTTTGACCAAATAAAAGGGACTCTGGCATATATGTATGCCGATTCTGTGGGTTTATTTTTTTATTTATTTATGTGTTTTTTGTTTAATTTAATTTTTTACTTTATTTTATTATATTTATTCATGTATTTTTTCTTTTGTATAGCACTTCTTGTGACTTTTATTGTCTTTTAGTTATTTTTTCTCGTACACATATCTGAATTCTCAACTGCTAATTGGTCAGAGAAGTAAGTGTTGGAATTTTAAAGAAAGGTTTTCCTTAACTTATCTATTTGGTGGAAAGTTTATAACTATGTTTCTTAGTCTGCCTATGCAAAGTATTAAGGAATCATTTCGTTAGAAACAAAGAAACGCATACGGAACTGTCTTCCTATATGGCAATGAATCCCGGGTAATCTCCCTACAGATGAAGAAGACACTTGAAGCAACATAAATGTGGTTCTACAGAAGGATGCTGAGAATAACATGGGCCGAACATACTAACAACGACAAAGTTCTAGAGAAAATGGAAACAAAATTCATTTATACTTAAAACCAGAAAGTTGAAATTTCTAGGGCGCATATTAAGGAAAGAGTACGTGGCAAATTTAATACTCACAGAACATACTGAAGGCAAGAGGAAAACATCGCATAACCTACCTAGCGAGTTTTATTAAATGGATGATGGGGAAATGTTATGGGGAGATTGCAAAAAGACAAAATTTATTAAGAGCTCCGATGGATAGGAAAACGTAGAGAGTCGTGATCGCTAACATCCTTAACTAATAATATGTACTCAAAACTAACATGAATGACTAAAGTATTAAATTACATAATATTCAACTCCCGATATATGTCTTATTAAATTCCACTTTGACATAGAAGGGCTTTCGTCTTGTTCAGCTACCTTTCTTGTTATGGCGTCTTGATAAATCGCACAATCTCCTGCACTGTGATCAGGCTAATAGGAATAGATAGGTTCACCTATCACTCTTTCACGTCTAATGAACAGAAGTAGAGGCATAGAAGTTTATCTCTGTTTAGGATGTGGTTTTCTAGTTCCGTCTTCCGAGGCCTTAATGAAAGTGGATGTCTTAACTTTTTGGTGATTTGACTGTTCGATCACCGCGACACTACATTTTGAGGTTACTGTACTGGCAATGAAGTTTTATCCCTTGTTTTCTGTTTAGGATGTTGTTTCCACATCCTAAATAGGATACTGTGTTGGCAGTTTTCTGGTTGATGCATACCGACTGGTAGCAAGAACCCGGAATTCTTTGGTAGTTATTAGAGAGGCTGCTCTGGTTAACAGTCGTATACTATCGGGCTTTTAACAATGTGTTGGGGCCACCCACCTTCTGACTGAGAATGAACTGATCTCTTTACGATATAGGACAGTGCTAGATAGATCAGGGGAGATCACGAGTTCAGGAGATCAAGAGTTCAGGAGATCTAAGAGATCAGGTGACCATCTCACTTCCGTCTCTCGACCGGAAGATACCGTTGGACTGTAGACTCTTGCTGATTGTTTTTACTAACTTGCGTTCGTTATTACTAATCACTGTTGTTAAATACCTCTTCAAATATACCAGTATTTTATCCATACTTATGTGTTTGTACTTATTTGAATACACGCACGCGGGAACACTCCCAACATCTCAACACAATGTCATTTCGCGCATGTGTAGTTGACTCTGCAAGCACTTCCGGTAGGCAACCATGAGGCCATATTATGTTTCAGTTTTAACCATCCGTTTTGTTTGCATTGCCTTAGAAGATGGAGATTAGCAATCATTTTGGCCTTTTTCTTAAAGTTCACTGTGACTCCAATGACTAAAACTAACAACAGAAGTAAAGCAGTTTGCGAAAAACAAAACAAAAAACACTGAAACCCTTCAAACTTTCTTTCTCCAAAATTGATGCTATTTATATCTATTTCCTTTCTGTCGAATTTTTCTCTTGAAAACGTTCTCCACATATCTTAGCGCTCTATTATCTCCAACAATGAATTTTCTGTTCCAGGATATCTTTCTCTATGTCGAAAGGATTCTAGGTTATACAAACATACCATTAGAGCTTATATTCGGAAAAATCTTCCAAAGACAGAGTAATCATCTCTTTATTCTCCGGATGATTCTTTCATGTACGTTCATCTCTAATGATTATAATCTATTTGCTGTCTGTTTTCCTTTATAATATGAGAGAGGTATGGGAAAAACATTTATCCTCTCATTTGTATTTCCCCCGTTATGGGCATTATTATATCCGTGATATAACAACATCGTACTTCACGGATAAAACGGAATAGCTGAAAAGAAAAGAAATGACAAACATGATTTGTTCTCATACCACTAAGACACGCAAAAAACTATATATTCACGCAGAGAATGATATATCACATATATCTACACAGCGAGCAGAATGTAAAGAGAAACAAAAGAGAAGGGTCCTATATATAATATGGATATAGTCCTGTGTCTGAAGAAGCCATGTTTAAGACTTCAGATTCAAACGGGCCGGATTCATCTCAGGTGAGGACATATTTCACGAACGGGAAACAGCGAGTCTTGACCTTTTCCAAATTGAAGACTGCGAGCTGGAGTTTTTTCTATATATGGGAAAGATATATTCCCAAAAGGCAAACGGCACCATGTTCTTGTAAGCTGCTTGGGGGAGACAAATTTAGTCTTAGCCTTGCAATTATTACGAGGATACACACAGTGAACATACAGAGCTATCGCAGCAGGAAAAAGCGATTATCGCCACTGAACAGTCCGGTGTGAACAAAAAACAAAAAACAAATGGTCGGTTTTGTTGCTGTAAACAAACAGAAATTGACTGCCGATTTGATCACTGTATGGAATGACGTCACTAAGGGACAGTCACATGACATCTCTACCAAGGGGAGATAATCGTTTTCTGTAACCCTAGGTCATTTATCGCTTGCCTTCTACACAGGATTTTATCATGTCAAACAATGTCTCTCTTTCCTCTCTCTCTCTCTCCCTTTCTTTCTCTACATTTAGTTACGAACATCTTTGTGTTTGGCGATTTTAATGCTCATCATGTCAAGTGTCTTCATCATTCTGATGTTAGTGATGTTGCCGGTATTCAAATTTTTAATTTTTCTATTGCTCAATCTCTCTATCAAAGAATTTGACTTTCTTGTTCGTTTCTCTTATAACTTTGAACATATGTCTCCTTACTCAATTTTCTGCACTCCTAACTCTTGTTGTCTTTGCTAATCTGAACCCTTTGTCAATTCAGATCACGCTGTAGTGTCTATTGATATTTCCTTTGACTCGTCTATTACGTAGGAACTCCCTATTCACAAGACAAACGTGCTGATTGGGATTCATTTCGTGATTTTTTTCACGGTGTCCTTTTGAGTCAAATATTTAGTCTTAATACTGATAATTTTGCCTATGACGTTTCTTCTTGACTGAAATCCGGCACTGAGGCTTTTGTTTCTTCTCGTAAATACCAAGTAAAACCATAATCATCTTGGTTCACAGCTGACTGTTCAGTGGCGATAATCGCATTTGTCCAACTATGATAGCGCTGTAAGACCACTGCGTGTATGCTCGTAATAAGTGCCAACGTGTCCTCAAAGACGTTAAATTGTCCTTTGTTGATAGATTAAGGCACCGTTTATATTTTGGTTCCAGTGATTACTGGCGGCTTTGTAAGAGTGTCCTAAACAAGAGCAATTCTTCAATCCCTTCTCTCTTAAATCATTTTGAAGTGCTATCATCTTCTCTTGATAAAGCAAAATACTTTACCCACAGGTTCTCTCCTAATTCTACTTTCGACCCATCAAGGTGTATCATTGCATGAATTTACGCCTAGAACTGAGTCTCTATTCTGACATATGCATATAACGCTATCATCGCCAAACTTGATTCCCACAAATCTTTTAGACATGATGGTATCTGTGCAATTGTCCTTGACAAACGTGTCGCTGAATTGTCCCCTCTTTCCTCCAAGTTCTAAAATAGGTGCGTTACTGCGTCTTGTTTTCGGAATATTTGGAATCTCCTTCTGTAGTTTCTGTTATTGAGAACTCTGAAGAATCGACTTATTAACCTTTTACCGCTTTTTGGAAAATACTAGAGGTTCTAATTAACGCCGGACTGGTTAAGCATCTCACCTAGCATGATCTTCATTCGTCCGTGCATCGAATATTCCTGTCACATCTCGTCTGGTGCTCCTGATATGCATCTAGAGATTATTGACAAAAGAATCAGCAGCATTATCGTTCCTAACCTTGCATCTTGGTTTAAGTCAATTTCCCACCACCGTAACGTAGCTTTCCTTTGCCTCGTCTATAAATATGTTCCCATTAATTGTTCTGCTGAGCTTTCCCAGTCGGTTATCCTATTCCTCTCCCTCTACAGGCAAAATGTACATATGGGGACTAATTAGAGACCTAGAGGTATTATGGTGACTGTAGTAAGAATAGTAAGTAAGAATGTGTTATTTTGGTACAAGGAATATTGTAGTTTGTTTGGCTTAGTTGTTGTTTGGCTCAGTTGTTGTAGCGAAGTTAAGACACATTGACGACCAGCCTTTCCCATCCCCCTTTTGGCCTTGTGCCACATTTCCTGTAAATATTACTTTCCTCGTCGGTACCTTGACTTCACGAATTTAAGTGTAGTACTAGATTTGAAGTGGGGTCTCTTAATTTCATTGTTGAAATTTTTAATTGTAACCATAAGTTCTATGGCTGAGAGTGTTTTTCTCTTGCAGTTCTCGCTTGTGGAACTCTCTTTCGGCTACATGATTTTCTGTCAAATGCGGTCTTCAAAAATTTAAATGGCATATCAAACGTCATCTTCTGTCTCCTTGAATCTTCTTCTGTTCCTTTCACTCTCTGTAATCCTTTGCGCCCTAGTGGTTTCTAAGCACGCACACACACGCACGCACGCACACACAGAGACATATATCGTATCCTTAAAGAGGTTACAAACAGACATAGGTGGTACTCAAGTGAAGGCACGGCAACAGGCGTGTAGATGAAAGAAGAGAGTTTTATTGTAAAAGACTGAAAGACAGGGAATCGGGTGGCAGGCTAGTAATTCCCGAAGCAAGGATATCTACCTTACCTCCCCGCGACAGGATCTGGCACAACGCTGTTTTTAATGCGGGGCATCCGAGCCTGTAGGTTCGGGCAAAAATTCCCCGTAGACCCCGTAAAAAACGGTGTCGAGTAGCTGTCTACCACCGCAGACGAAACTCTGCCCTTCGGCAGAGCCTCGTCTGGGTTTCCTCTCTGTCTGAAGGCAGAAAGTTCGACCAGTACAGCTGGAGACGAATCTCCAACTAAATGCCGAAGCAAGCCCCCAGGTATACATCCTGTGCTCACTATATATAGCTACTGATATACTCAGTCCACATAGGCGATAGGGAGTGTGGGACATTCCGTTGCAACAATATATATTGCAAGATTCACGTGAACCCGATGCAATAACTGCACATTGCCGTCAACTTTAACACATTCACTTTTTATACATTCAATCAAGTGCGTCACATCTGTGATTTTCATTGAGTAAACCTTCTCCTTTAGCTCAGGAAAAAAAAAGTCAATTCTTTCTACTTTCGACTTAGACATTGTTCAATCTATACAGGTAAAAATATATAGTTAATGAGATTTCCTATGTTCAGACTTTAGAGACACCCTGTATATACGTGTGTGTGTGTGTGTGTGTGTGTGTGTGTATATGTGTGTGTGTGTATGTCTGCTCTGACACATACACCCTCATATCGTACCAGCAAACTCCCGTCTGTTTCATCTCTCCATTTTTGCTTGGTCTTTTCCTATTGCATTTGTTAACTATTGGGCAGGAATCAACTAATGTTTTTCTGCATCCCTTAAACAGTTTTTTTTTTAATTTGTTATGTGTCTCACACACTTCCAATTTTGTCGATTAATTACTTCCATATATTTTATCTTCTGTGTCCTCTCATCCATGTCTTCATCTCTCATTCATGTCGTCATCTCTCTACTTCATACAGTTATCCCACCCACTGCTATTTCCATTGATGCTTGTGAATTTCTAAGTCCTTTTTTGTGCATTTTATTACTTTCCATGTTTCACATCCGTATTTTATTGCTTGCATTATGCATTTATTTTCGGTAATGTGGTTACGAGTAACATGGGCTTTCTGTTTTATTTGTTCAGCGTCGATTGAACTTAGAGAAGTTTAAATTAACCTCTTAATAAGAGATAAATTTAGCCGACCAATTCTATTTAATTGTCAATTCTGTATTTTCTTTGAGATGTTTCATAGGTAGATTTTATCCGTTTTCTTTCTTTCTTTCTTTCTTCTTGCATTCATTTTCTTCTTTCTTCCTTTTCTTCTTATTGTATTCATTTTCTTTGCTTCTTTCTTCCTTTTCTTCCCAACTGCCATCATTTTCCTCCTTTTTCTTTCTTGCTTGCTTTCTTCTTTCTTTCTTTCTTTCTTATTGCTTTCATTTTCTTTCTTTTCTTTTGCCTACATGTTCTTTCTTTCTTCCTTTTTATTTTTTATTGCATTAATTTCCATTTCTTCTTTCTTTCCCTGTTGCCTTCATTTTCCTTCTTTCTTTTCCTTTTCTATTGCGTTTATGTTCTTTATTTATTTATTTATTTATTTTCTTTTCCCTTTCTATTGCCTTCATGTTCTTTTTTCTTTCTTTTTTGTTATTGGCTTCATTTTCCTCCCTTCTTTCTTTTTTAATGCATAAATTTTCTTTTTCTTTTCCTTTTCTATTGTCTTCAATTTCTTTCTTTCTTCCCCCCTTCTTTCCTATCTTTCCTTTTTCTTCTTCCTTTCTTTCTTTCTTTCTTTTTCGTACTAAATTCTAGATCTTTAATTTATTCCTGAATTCCAAATCCTTTGATTTACAAATTCTTTGCTCACTCATTTCAAATATAATGAATAAATATATCTAGTTTTATATGCATAGAGATAAAGTCTTTCTGTGTTGTTTTCAAGATTTACTTTTCATTATCTGAAGTGTATAGATTTTTGTTGACGTTAAAGTTGTATATTATCCTTTGGGCCAAACAGATAATCTCATGCATTTTTTTAAATATATGTTTCTCCGATCAACACTAACAGATATTCAATAGAATAAAGTCTTGTCATGTAAATGTGTCACGAAAAGATTGTTGTAAATAAAATAATTATTTTTTTTAAAAAACCTGGAATGTTAACGCCCTGCTGAGAAGTGTTGATAATAATAATAATAATAATAATAATAATAATAACAGCAACAGTTTTATAGGTTTTGCGTTATCAGTGAATCACCGAGTCAGTTTGAAAGAAGATGTAAATATAAATAAGTATATCAAACTTGCTACAGAAGTGAAGAGGTTTTGGAATATGAAGGTAGCATTTGTTACCGGATTATAGGGAATGGTCTCAAAGAGCCGTGCAAAAAGACTGGGAATTAGGGGAAAAGTTGGAACGATCCAGATAGTTGAAAACTAGAATAATGTGAAGGGTAATGGAGTATTGAAGACACATAGGAAATATATAGTATTTATTAGCAGAATAGTGTTAATATTGATTGAAATTAATAAAATCGTTGTGTATTTTCTTTGAGATAATTCATAAATGAATTTTATCCTTTTTGTTTGTTTGTTTGTTTGTTTATTTATTTATTATTACATTCTCTTTATTTTCTATCGCTTTCCGTTGGCTTCATTTTTTTCTTTCAATTCTATTTCTTTCTTTCTTTCTTTCTTTCTTTCTTTCTTTCTTTCTTTCTTTCTTTCTTTCTGTTATAGCCTACCTATGGACGATAATGGGTATTTCTCCATCATCGTAGTGAATACGGTATGTTGGTCAACCGTTGGAGATTCACCGTGGAATTCACTTGACTCACTTCTAACAGTTGACTACTTCTTCGCATATATATGTTGTTCTTCTGCTAAGTATTATCGTTCATTACCAACCTTCGTTTGATTATTCTATTCAGTAACCTTCCCTAGGTTACAACACTTTCTTTCCTATTCCTTCCATTTTCCTTCCTTTTTTTTCCTTTCCTTATATATTACCTTCATTTTAACATTTTCATTCTTTCTTTCTTTTTGCATTTATGTTCATTTTCTTCAGGAAATTACAATTCTTTAGACCATTATTATTGCACCTTCTAGTATCGATGGCTGTTTCCTTTCAAGCTTTTTGTTTTTGATAGTGTGGAACATTAATATCTAGATTATATCATTATTTTCGATTCTGGTTATATGTGCTGTTCAATTTTATTGTTGCTACTGTTGGATGACTTCCAGTGATGTGTTCTTTTTATTTCGTGATTATGTTTCATATTTTGCGATCCCAGTTCATAGAATCTGATGAAAGAACGTATTATTTAAAATTTATAAGGTTTGTTCGATTGAAACCATTGATTTGAGAAAGATTTTGTATATAGATAATTATATAGATAATATATGCATAGATAATTTAAACATTTCTGAACGACTTGGGTACCAAGCATGACATCCATATAAAAGTTTAGATCTGACGAGAATGTTTAAGAATATGATCCTTGTATTCAGATCACTATTTTGGTTTTTGACCTTACGATGGTGGACAAAAGTGTATATAGCACCAACTATCCTCTGTACAGTTTCCGTATTTCCTATGTTAATTTCCTTTTTAATTGCTCCATATACAGATATATTGGAAGTGTTTAATATTTAGCAATTGGACATCCTGAATTTTTACTATGGATTCCATGTATGTGTTATCGCAACTCTCATTACAATTTCAAATCATACTTTCTGTTTTGGAAAAGTTTAGCTGGAGTCTTATTTCTTGAAGCACTATAAAATGTCGACTTTTTTTTATTCAAGATCACAATAGCCTTTAGAGAAAAAAAAACGACTTTTTTTTCTATTAATATAATCATTTGGGATGCGGTAGGGTATATTTAAATCTTCTCGGTCTATTTCTTCCAATCTGTGCCTATCCAATCGCAACATCTAGTCAACGAAAAGATAAACCCAAATTGGGCTTCTAAATTTCTCTTTGTCCTTTTGACGAGGTTTGAAATGAGTCGTGTTTGTGGTTTGGGGGTCTTCATCTGAAAAAAAAGGCGGGATCTTACATCTAGGAAAGAATACCAAAAAAAAAGGCGATCGGGATCAACAAGATGCGGGGAAATGACGGCCAGAGCAACAATGATAAATACAGGAACTTAACGACTCATACCATCGTGGAAAAATTCACCAAAAGGAAGCGACCTACGCTTTGTCATCAATATCACCCTGCTCTCAACAGTACACGTACCACGGAAAGTACTAACAGACAAGTTATATTTCCGCACGAGTTTACAGTATCAACTTTGGACCCAGCTTTTCACGGGGCCTACGGGGAATTTTTTGCGAACCTACAGGCTCGGATGGCAAAAAAACAGCCTTGTGACAGATCCTGTCGCGAGGAGTTAAGATAAATATCCTACGGAATCATAGCCTGCCACCCCGATTCCCTGTCTTTCAGTCTTTTACAATAAAAACTCTCTTCTTTCATCTACGCGCCTGTTGCTGTGCCTTCACTTGAGTACCACCTATGTCTGTTTGTAACCTCTTTAAGGATACGATATATGTCTGTGCGTGTGCGTGCGTGTGTGTGCGTGTGTGTGCGTGCTTATTAACCATTTCATCTCAAGAAAGGCAATAGAACCCACTAGGGCGCAAAGGATTACAGAGAGTGAAAAGAACAGAAGAGGATTCAAGGAGACAGAAGATGACGTTTGACATGCCATTTATGTATGTAAATAGAAAAATGATAATAACGTGAACAAACAGAAATTAAGAGGTGGTTCTACGTTCTTTAAAACCTCGAATCTCCTAATCAGAAGCCAGTGTTCAAATCTGTGGAGAATGAAATGGGAAAGCAATTTTCTATCATTCCCAAGAATAGTTCAGGTCAAGATTTACTCTTTGCCATCGATACCTTCTAACACAATGCAACCTGTCACATGTTGTTTGGGGCGAAAAGTGCCGACAAGTGGTTCCCATGCCCTGAGAAATGTCAGCCTATTCTTCCAAGAGCCGGCCTAGCTTACTGTCTATTAATAAATAATTACGAGAATAACAATGAGTTTATTTGCATTAATTACCTCTTACCATTTGATGCTAAAATTTCCGTTTTTCCTTATATAGAATTAGTTTTCATTCAAACGTTTTAACTCCAACAATTTTAGGTCATATAGTCACTGATGTTAATTTTTCCTTTAATTAACGTTTGATATAAGCGGGTCTCTATTTTTATTAATCTACTTTACTTTCTTGCAAGTTAACAGTAATAGCTAATAGTAACATTACGACAGTTTATGATAGCCTTTATCCTTGCAATATCAGTAAAAAAAAAAATACCTATATTATGAATAAAAACAATATGAAAACGTTGTTATATAACAGGGGTCGACAATCCCCGGGCCACTTCCGGCTCCCGAAGGATTTTGTCCGGCCCGCCAACTTAACTCCTGGACACTAATTATCTAATTAATTTGTGGAGTAAGTGGTAGAAAAATATCAGCTAGAGTTAATTGACTTACAATGTGACGAATTTCTAAAATCAATATTTCATTCCGAATCCAATGCTGGCATCTACAAGAAACAAAACGAAAATGTAAAAGCCAATTGAATAAAGCGAAAATGATATCATTATTTAGAATTACATATGCTTGGAAACAACTTTTTTCAGAAATGAAATATACTAAAAGTCGTTTTTAGGACACAGTTGGGTGATGACAACCTGGCTGACGCTTTGGTCCTGTCAGCGACAAATATTTCACCTGATGAGGAAAGTTATCGAACAATTAGCAGAAATATGTGTTTCATTAAATAATTCGACATTTCTAACTGTATTTCGCTTGTCGTAAAAAAATTGCATTTTGTTTTTGTTGATTGAGTTACTTGTTATGCTGTTACTCCTGCAATAAAAATTATTGCATTAACATTATCTTTGTTGTATTTCCTTTAAATCTCCAGAACAAGGCAGTCTTCTGGACGAAGCGGTCTAAGGTTAAGACAATTTATTATAGTACATTTGGTATCATGGCTCTCCTCCCAGATACTACATAGCTTTTCTCCCCAAAAGGTTGCCGGCCTATGTTATATAAAATAAAACGGCTATCAAATTTACAATGAAATAAAGTTTTCCTCATTTAACGACGAATTTAGCTACCAACAAACTGGTTACTAACTGAGGTAGTCGTTTAGTGAGATGTTGTATTTAAGCATTACTTTAGTCTTAGTAAACGTGTAATGGCTTTGTGTTTACCAGTTGAAGATAGATACAATGTCACTTTTTCACTTTATTTATTTTATTAATTTTGTTTCATTTTAAAGAATGAGAAAACAATCGCGATGAAAGTTTTCGTACAACGTACAATACCGACTCGTTGTAATTATTGATTTTATGAAATTTGCAGCTGGTCGTAAGTTTAAGTGGTTGTTGAAGAGGTAAGTCGTTAAATGAGGAGAGGTCGAATGTAGGAAGAGTTTTTGAAAAGTTCTAAGATCGACCATTTTCTCAAAATCTGAACAAACATTTTTTTTCGGAAGGGTTTGTTAGTCGTAGCAAAAAAATTACAATACCCCTTCTTATCTTTTATGAAATACTGGGCGGATGTTTAATTATTAAGCCAGACAATTATTTGACCTGAAGTCATGTTACCTTTAATGAAAAGAAAACTGTCAGTATTATTAATGCATCTTGGCTTATTTCCTCGCCGCTGTGCAAAGAATTATCAAAACTAATATTTACAAGGAAGCTCTGAAAAAATTTATCAGCGCATTTTCCAAAAACTGACCAAATGATCAAACACCATATTTTTTAAGGTCTTCTTGATTAACCTCTTCCATACATTTCGTTTTTTTTAATATACTAAGAAACTGAGGTACCTTGAAGTACACAAGCGGTTGCTAACACCTCAACCAGACATATGAGTTGACAATTGGACTTGTTTCAAACTCAGAAGAGTAAAAAAGAATCAAGATTGACATAAACGTGTCTGTAGCTGGTTTTTGAACGTGCTTATTCGTCCGTGCCTGAAAAAGATACTTTCGATAAAAAAATTTTTTTTTAAAGTGTATACACATCTACGCCGAGGAAGGGGTTAATCGGTAATTTTTCAGCACCCCATTTCTTTCATATTATGAATAAGTTCAAATTTTTAGAGACGTGAGATCTAGTGCATTCTTTGTCAAGAAAATGATAGAAAAATAATGGAAAAAGTATTACATTAAAATGACTGTACGATTCATTTTAACGTAATTACTGAAACTTATGACTCTAAATTCAAAGAAATTATGAAGTTATTTTGACGCCAGGGAAGTAGAACAAAAGAAATGATTCGTTTTCTACGGTTTGTAAATTATTTAAAAGCAGAAAATATTTTTAGATTGTAAGAATTTTTTGAGGAGGAAATAATAACGATTTTAGTGATACAAGTCTTACTAATTAAAACATAACTATGGGGGTGAGATGTGGATTCATGCCTTCCACAAGGGTGTTAGCGCGTAAATGAATATAACGAACCCAACAGGAATTAGAACTCGCCACTCCGATAAACAATTCTGAGTCATTATTTATTACATAACCCACACATCTACAACAGCTTACAACACCTGGTATCCCCAAGCGGTCACCCATCGAGTTACCGACCAGGCTCGACGTTGCTTAACTTTGGTGATCGTGCGTATAAACTATCTCTCAATCCTTTATCAAAAACAGCAATTATTTTTACCGTATAGAAAAATATATTTCTTTGTGACACAATGGGGCCTGACTGTGATTAGAACACAAATGAATTGCAATCTCTAAATGATTTTTCATCTTAACCAGTTTTTATAACTGCGTAAACAGTAAATTCGAGAAACGGGCGCTTCAAAACAGCTACAAGCACACCGAAAAGAAATTGAAAGAAATATATGAAAACATTCGGACTCAAGTGGCACTTGACCGGAAGTTACGAGGTTCCGGTTGTAAGCTTACATTTAGATTTGTCATTTTTTTTTATTGAAGGTCATTGATACAGACTTTCGAGGCGGAGTTGCGAGTCGTACAACTTGACGATTGAGATTGGTAGAGGGATGGTAGGAGTGAGTGAATAAAGGTATGGTTCATAAGATAAAAGTAGCAGCGAAATTATCCTAGCAATTCCACAAACTGTTACAATAGCCAATAATAAATAAATAGCCAATATAATGGAAACGGGTTCCACATTTTCGTCTCCCGCTGAGGCGATATTTTCACGCTTCGTCCCTTTCGTGTGTACACCAGGCCTTTACCAGTTTTTGTACATACCGACGAAAATCACAACATAGAATCATTTGTCCAGTCGGTGAAAAGCTCTGTGATTGCTTTGAAGTATGTTTGCATCCCATTCGGTGTTTCAGGGAGCAATTGTGCTAACAGCTTGACAGGTTTAAATTGTTGGGTTGTGGAGCTTTGTAGAAACTATAATTCTAAAATGAGCGTTTTGAATCAAGCAACAAAAGAAAGAATGATGGATTGTTATGTGACATCATTCCTCTTATATGGCAGTGAATGTTGAAAACGGATGATGAGATAACTGGAGGCAACAGAAATGTGGTTCTACAGAAGGATACTGAGAATTACACGGATAGGGCGAGTAAGAAAATGACAACAAAAAGAACACTTATGCTCAAGGTCAGGAAGAGACAATGGAAATTTCTTGGACACATAATGAGGAAGGAGGGCTTGGAAAAATTAACTCTCGCAGGACATACTGAGAGCAAAAGAGACAGAGGAAAGTAGCTAGCTACGTACTGGACAAGCTTGTATGAATGAAGAGGGGACAGGAGACTTAGCAGAAGTAAAAAAAAATCTGTTAAGGATCACAAAGGATAGGTAGTTAAGAGATCCATGAGCACCCATGGCCTAAAGGGACGCGGCACATGAGAATAATCTTGGAAGCAGGATAATGACATTGTAGGCTAAGATGAAACCATTTCATTAACCTTTTCATCATAGCCAACAATAACCATACGATTTCTAGAAAATAGCTATTTCAACCATTTTAAAATTGTTAAAACAGCTAATTTCTAGAAATTGTATATTATGATTTATACTGTTTAGATTTCGTATTTGGTGACATCAATGTAAAAGCATAACTTTATTAAATGTTCATAAAGAATTTTAATAGAGTTTTTATTTTGCATTTCCTTCCCGTTCGTAAGTTCTGGTGCATATGTCTTTATCTACACCACGTGTCAATATTAACTTCCGAAAAGCATCAAACTGTTTCCAGTGGTGATTTCATAGTAATTGTCGTGTGTATGATTTTGATTTTCTAATAAAAACAACTTCCGCTATGCTAATTTAATCCCTGGGAAAAATGGCCTCCCGAGGTCATGAGAATAATAAAATACAACATTGGAAGTGTATACGTCTGCTTTTATTGTGGAAAAATCAAATTATGATTTTTATTAGATTCTTATCTAAAAAAAAAAAATAGAGCATTTTTAATAATGGGAAATAACATTAAACAGACAATGTACTTAATGTTATTTCAGATGTTAACGACTCAAACACCATAAAGATTTCTGATGCAACGAATAAAATACATCAAAAGTTTCCTGATTGATTTGTTTTTACAGGTTATCAACCTTTTACAGGTTATTTAAAACCAGAAAATATTTTTAGGTTATGAGAATATCTTGACGATAATAATGATTTAGTAATGTTAGTCTTACTAATTAACTCATAGCCCAGAGGGAGAAGAGGTGCGTTCACATTTTTCCCAAGGTTATTTGCGCGTAAGTGAATATAACGAACCTGACTGGAATTGGAACTCGTCTCTCCGATTTCTAATTCCGAGCCCTTAACAATTACACCAGGCACACATCCAAGCTTACAGCATCTGGTATTCTTATGTAGTCAATCATCTAGCTAATGACCAGGTTTGACATTGCTTTGCACCAGGAATCGTACGAGAAGATGTGTTTCAACGTGATATAGTTGTAAACCGGAATAAAGCAAAGGAGACTTCAATTTCAACTACAATAATCGGACAGAAAACGCAATTGTACTAGCATCGATTATTTTTACGTCTTCTTTGTATTTGCTTCTTTGTATTTGCTTCAAATTTATATCTGTTTCCATTTTGTATTTGTTTCGAATTTATATTTGCTTCGAATTAATATTTGCTTCTTTGTATTTTCTTCGAATTTATATTTGCTTTCATTTTTCATTTGCTTCTTTTTTGTATTTGCTTCAAATTTATATTTGCTTCCATTTTGTATTTGTTTCGAATTTATATTTGCTTCGAATTAATATTTGCTTCTTTGTATTTTGTTCAAATTTATATTTGCTTCCATTTTGTATTTTCTTCGAATTACAAATATTTGCTTTCATTTTTCATTTGCTTCTTATTTGTATTTGCTTCAAATTTATATTAGTTTCCATTTTGCATTTGGTTCTTCTTTGCATTTGCTTTGAATTTATATTTGCTTCACATGTTATAACTAATCTAGTATTAAAAAATGAGGAAACTGAATACAAATGCTGTTAGGGGTATTTTCCCCCAACACCGCAAGATACTACAAGACCAAAACATTAACCTAAAAACTCGAGTCATGTCCCTAAATTGCCTTCTCTGCTGTAGATTATGTGCATAATGGTCAGTTTAATCAATTATATTTTCACATTGTCATAAATACTAAGATTAAAAATGATTAATGTTGTGCAAGTATCACTACAAAAAATTTCAAAAAAAGAAGTCGATTTTAGACTTTTAGATTTTTCTACTTGAGAACAGCTGACAAGTTACACCTTGAACTAAATTTCTCTGTTCTTTATTCTCTTATTCTGGCAGTAAATCAGATTCGAGATATTCTTTAGATGGTGGTTAAGGCTGTGGAAGTACGGATTATGTGGCTGATGAGATATGACGTCACACTAAGATTATCTTTGTCCCAAATGGACTTCTGGTTAAATTTTATATATAAACGAAACTTACAGGCGAACGTTGAGACCTGTGGCAGAAATATGAGTAATGTTGTAACAGATAACGGAATATACGATGCAGCAATTCAAAGGAGTGTAGGAATATCTGCCTTGCAGAATCTAAGCAAAGAATTAAGACATAGGAAAATATCGTTAAAAACAAAAACATGGCATTATATATCTAATCTCCGATATTGCAGTGATTGCTGGATAATCTCCTCACGGATGAAGATGAGATGTGAAACGACAGAAATATGCTTCTAGAAGACATTGAGATTACCATGGACGAAAAACAAGATTACCAAGCAAAAAAAAAAAAACAAAAACAAACTGATACGTACAATCAGAAAGAGACAGCTGAGATTTCGGGTTCGCTTATTGAAGAAAATCAAGAATTTAACACTCAAAGAACATTTTAATTTGACCGTTTTTCTCGCACTCCTCGCTCGTGGAACTCTCTTCCGGCGTCTTGCTTCCCAATCAACTTTGATCTTCAAAAATCTAAATGCAATGTCAATCGTTATCTTCTGTCGTCTTAATTCTTGTTCTTTTATTGTTCTCTTTTCTTTATAGTGTTTTTTTTTTCATATTCTCTAATAAACGGTAAGCGCTTGCGTTTTAGTGTCTTTATTGCCCTGCTTGGGCTGAAATGATTTTAAAAAAAAGAATCCGAAAGAGATAGTTGACATTTCTAAGAATCATCACGAAGAAGGACGGCTAAGAAAAATGAACACTCATAAGACATATTGAAGGCAAGTGAGGCAGGAGGAAATCTCGTGTAACCTACAAAAACATACTGGTGTAAATAATGTCAGATTATGGAGTGGCTGTTGTTTTACGGCATATCAACCTCAATGGGTTATTTAATATTGACAAGAATTTTAATGCTGATAATATTTTTCTTTAAAAATATATTGCTGGAAATAATCACTTACAAAAATGTATTGCTGCTAATATTTTTTTTCTTTACAAATGTATTGCTGGTAATAATTTTTCATCAAAAAAATTATTGCTGGTATTAAAACCTGTTTTTACAGGTGTGGTTTAGTTTACGGCATATCAACCTCAATGGGTTATTTAATGCCGGCAAAATTTTTATTACTGTTAATTTTTTTTTCAAAAATGTATTGCTAGTAATATTTTTTCCTTCAAAAATATATTCAGGTAATATATTTTTGTTCAAAAAATCTATTTCTGGTAATATATTTTTCTTCAAAAATGTATCGCTGTTAATATTTTCTTCAAAAATGTATAGCTACTAAAAGCTTTTTTTTAAAAATGTATTGCTGGTAATAAAGTATTGCTGGTAATATTTTTTCCCAAAATGTATTGCTGGTAATAAAGTATTGCTGGTAATATTTTTTTACGAAGTATTTCTGCTAATAAAACCTATTTTTACACTTTCATAGTGTTTTGACCCCAGTTTGAGGGGATCAACTATTTGCTCTAACAGGTGCTACCACCCCGGGTCAAGGTGGACCTGGGAACACCAGCAATTAAGATGTGGTTCTACGTTCCTCAAAGCCTCCTGATCAGAGGCCTTGCTGTCGGATGTAGTTTATCGTTTTAACCAGGACCCGGATGTAGTTTATCGTCCTACCCAGGACGCTGGGCGGGATAGTAAAATGGTAATGGTAATAGAGGGTACAACAGAAACTGCTCCCACATATATTTCCCAGAAATACCTCCCACATTAGTCGGTGGAAACACCATCGCCACTAATGGTAAGAACCATTATGTAAGATAAACTGAGAGATATATGGGAGAGGTATTTTTGCCGCACTCTGTATTAGCCGTTTCCCCTCAAGGAAAATTTAACATTTATTGATCGAGCAGCCAGTACTACTTTCGGTAAAAATTTATAAAATCGTTCTCTTAAAACATTTTTTCAGGAAAATAGGTTTCTCAAGTCCAGTAGCTGTTATCGCTCTTTCCAGTATTGATAGAGGTTTCCTTCCTAACTTTTTTTATTTCAAGTAGTGTGGAATGTCAGCATCTTGATTAATGAATTATTTTCTCTTTGTGTCACATGTGTTATCCATTTTAGTTGTTTCTGTTGTTGGTAGTCTTCATGTAATGTGGTTCAAATAAGTGTGATCTTTGCTAAAACCCTCAGGCTACACCTGCTCAAAGCCTTTCTTTTTAAGGAGCAGCAAATAACGCAGAGTTTTGGCGGACCATGATCGCCCACTCTTGAAAGACAACTGCATTGAAAGAAAAAGAAGAGAATTCAAACTATTTCATGTCTCCCTGGATATAAACTAACCCGCGTATCTCAGTAAATACTGATCCCCCACCACGCACGGAACATAAGATTAATTGCCGGATTTTCTTTCTCATCTGGTATTACATTTGCTTCGATTTAAAACGTATGAGATTCGGTTAGCGGGATTGTTTATATAAGTAACTTTCTCTCAGCTGTTACTGTTGGTAACTGAGCAGTTGGTGTGTGATGTATTCTATGGGTGTTCTTAAGGAGTCTTGACCTGTCCGCTCATGTCAAGGATAAATTAGGCTAATAGTCGACATTGTAACCACCTTCATACTGTTCGCTCTATCCGCACTTCTAAAGTCAGACTGAATCAGTATTATACTTACAACTTACTCCTTTTCTCACGAACTTTTTTAAAGTTGGGATCCATTATTTAGTATCTCAACCAACGTCCCGACATAACATTCTAGATACTGGTCATAACGTTCTTTTCTTGACGCGTGTGATTGCTTACTACTTTCCTAATCCTTTTTTCTTCTCGTTTTTTTTTCTTTCTTTCTTTTTTACTTCATATCTTTATGACCTCGCCTGTTTTTTTTTGTTTTTTACACTCCTACTCTTTTCATTGACTCCTACTACCAACACTCATTTTTTTTAGATCTCTCCTTGTTTCGTCAGTTTTTCATACCCACGTTTTTTTTTTCTTCTCTTTCTTGTGTTTTCATGTTAATCTTCTTTCTTTCTTTCTTTCTTTCTTTCTTTCTTTCTTTCTTTCTTTCTTTCTTTCTTCCTTTCGTTCGTTCATTCTTTCTTTCGTTCTTTCCTTTAGTCATCTTTTTTAGACATTTATTCCCCACTCTTCTTTTCAATGGTTGTCTACTTCCTTCTTCGCTTATTTTCTTTTTTTCTCACTGCAGTTTTTATGTAACATTTACTTATTTAATAAAATCCATTCTTTGAATATTCATTTCTAGTTTCTTTTCTAAAGAACTGCAAACGAACGAAACGAAACGATTTCATCATTCTAATAGTTCACTATAGTTTTTCTTTACATTCTTTTATTTCCGTTTTAATTTTCTTCTTTTTCCTTTTTTTCCTTTTTCATTCCTTATTTTTCTCTTTTCTTCTTTTACGGTTCCTTTATTTTCTTTCATTTCAATATTCCTTTCTTTTCTTTTTTCTCGTTGTTTTTTTTTTCTTTTATTTCTTTTACATTGCGACTTTATTTTTTTTATTTTTTTATTTCCCATTTTCTTCTTGCTTTCTTTTATTCTTTTTCCTTCGCCCCTTTTTCACTTTTTCTTTTTATATCTTTTCCTTAGTCATATTTTTTTTTAATTTCAATAATGTTTGAAATTTTCTTCTTGGCGCAGGAACCTCATCTCCTCCATTCGTATTTTTACGTCATATATTTCAATGGAAAATGTATTTATTTTTGTATTTATTATATCAGAAAGATATTAAAACTCAAGTTCATATATTATCAGCAATATGTTATATTGTAGTAATATATCTGTAGTAAAAACAGAACCAAGGAATAAACTTATACCAAAGCTTTATTGCGCTTTACTCTCACTACTCGTCTGATGACGGATATTACAGGGTACTTTTTATACCACCTAGATCTTAAGGGGAGGTAACTGATGATTTATCTGTACAATATCATTAGTTTCTGTTTGCGGTGTTTGAGATTTTGGGGCAAAATATTACACAATTTTCATGCACCTCAAAAAATTTAGTATTTATTTTCATTAAACCGTGTTGAACATTTATTCTTTTAGATCCGTTCGCATTAATGCGGGACTCAGGTCACTATTCTTGGACATACATTATTTCTTATATTCATCAACGAACTTCCCGATGTCATTCGTTCTCAACTCGATATTTATGTTGATGACGGAAACATTTACCCTTGTCTGAATAGTAAATTTGATCGGCCTGAAAAAAAGAAAAAAAGTACCAGATCTTGAAATTGACTTAAAATCAATTGTTAACTGGGGCAAGAAATGGCTTGTAAATCTTAACATTTCCAAAACGAAATTGTTGTCTTTTAGTTATCATAGAGGATTATTTTTGCTTTCCGTTAGGATGGCTGATGCTAACCTCCAGGAGCGCAACTCATTGCGTCATTTCGGTCTCAACTGCAAGTCAGACTTTATTGAATGTTGACATTTTGTCCACAAATGACGTATATGAAGGATGAAATGTTGCACTTTCGCCATATGCATTTCGGAAAGAATAAACATCGGAACTGCGACAAAGGACATTCAGAAGGGTTACTTGTATGGTTCTCAAGTTCTTCGGACTATCAAAAAGTGGTGTGTCAATTATAGAATTAAAAACCAAAAAAAATTTATATAATGTCTGACTCTCAACGGAACGATGCAAGGTTTCAATCTCGAGCTCACCAAAAATTGTCACCAAAACAAACGGCAGTATCAAATTGCAGTTATTTTATATTAACCATGAAAATCGGGTACTAACATTTGCAAGAATCTGATACCTACGTGTTTCGTAGCTGTCGGAACGAAAGAAGAAATGTGTTGCCGCTCTCAAAGTCAAAAAGAATAAAGAAAAAAACTTTCAAATATCGCGTTGTCTGTTATTACCACCAGGTGTGGTAATCCAACAAGCTAATATCTTCTTACTGACTTTTGAGGATTTACATTTTCCTTCTTGATCTATTAACTACCAAAGAGCATTAATTAAATAATATTCTCCTTTTTAGAAATTGACGCCTTGTCTTCATTTTGTCCTCCGCACAAATGTGGCTAGCACATTTTTTTGCAATGTTATTTATTCTTCCGAGATCTGCATTTTTCTGTTTAATCCATTGATTACTAAACAATATTAATTATATAACGTCCTCCTTTTTGGAAATTCGTGCATTGTCCTCATTTTGTCGTAAGCACATTACTGTGACTAATACTTGCTTTTAAGCGATTTTTATTTTCGGGAGAATCGATATTTTTCTATCTTTTACCAACAAACGTCAAATAAAACCATGACATTTTAGGTGTCAATGAAAAATAAATTGTGTGTTCGAAAGGATATTAGTAATCCAGAACATATGCTGGGAACAAACTGCTTGTATACGGATAGAAAATGAATTCAGTAAATATAAAAAATGGAAAAAAGATGTAAAACAAGGATGTTTCTTCTCGCCTGAATGATTCAACCTATACGGTGAAGCGATTCTGAAAGTATTAGAAGTCCCACCAGGATTTATTATTAGCGGTCAAAACCTTAACAATATAAGATATGCAGATGACACGGTGTTGATAGCAGACAGAAGGCGGTGAAGAAAAAAAACGAAAGGACTTGACATCAGTTGCAAGAAGACAGAATGCATGATTGTCAGCAAAAGGGACAGCCCAACATGCAAATTACAAATTCGATATACCAAATTTAAGCTAGGACAACACCAAATATCTAGAAAGTGTTTTAACAGAGGACACCGAAATCCGAAGGAGCATTGGGATAGCGAAAGATGCCTTCCAAAATCTAAGCAATGCATTAAGAAACAGGAAAATTTCGTCGGAAACAAAGTGTAGTTAACTGTTATGTAAGATCATGGCAGTGAATGCGAGACCATCTCTGTACAGACGAAGAAAAGGCTTGAGGCGATAGAAATGAGGTTCTACAGAAGGATGCTGAGGAATACCAAGGACTGAACATATGAGCAACGAGCAAGTTTTAAGGAAAATGGAAACAAAAAGGACGTTTGTATTTAATATCAGAAAGAGACATTTGGAATTTCTAGGGCACATCATGCAGAAAGAAAATTTTACACTCACAGGACATACTAAAAGTAAGAAAGACAGCGGGGGAATAACGCATAACCTACCTGGCGAACTTGAGTAAATTGATGGCGGAACAAGATTCAGAAGAGATAACAAAAAAAAAAAAAATTACTAAGAGCTACAACGAAAAGGAAATTGTGGAGAGCCATGATTTCCAACGCCCTGAAAGAACACGGCACACAAAAAGAAAAAAGACCTTCTAAAAAGTGAACATTTCTATTGCTTTGTTCAAGATCTATGTCGACGTGCGGAAGAATACATTTAAAAATGACAGGTATTTAGGTCGTGGCTACTTTTGACGCGCAGGAATCTACTTGATTAGCACATTTCAGGAGAGAAAACTCGTCGGACAAGCTTCTTGTTGATACATTGTTTTATTAGGTATATTTACTGCAAACATCTTCACACAATAAGCAGTGACGGATTTCTAAGCCTCGTCAACTCAAGGAGAAAAATGCCGTTGTGCATTGTGATGTACTTTTCTCTGTCAGCGCTCTAAGTACAAAATGATATCCTTTGTGTGCGCAGATGTACAGAGCAATCGATGAAGTGGCCTTTAAGAACATATTTTTAACCATTTGTTTTTCGTATTCTTTCTTAGGAGAATTATGACACGTATCGGTAAACTGAATAATTTGCAGACTTGTGGCGCCAAAGTCAGATTTAAGTGATTTTGAGACATCTCACACAGTATGAATTCTACCAAAACTACGCAAAATCTTGGTTTGTTGTTTTAATTTTGAAATTACCGAAATCATATTTGTATCAATGTAGCAAGTTTTACAAATCAACAAAACTGTTTATAGGAAATTATATATATTATAGGAAATGAATTAATTCCGATAATTATTTAACATATTTTACGTTAATTGTTTATGTATACACTTATTTAAGTAACTGCTTAACAGTATTAATTACATTAAGTGGCCAGAATGTTGGAATGTTTATATATATATATATAAACTCAGCTCACACACACACACACACACACACATATATATATATATATATATATATATATATATATATATATATATATATATATATATGAAGTCAGCAAGTTCAAACACCAGCTAACTTCGTGGTATTTATTTTCACTCGAATTATCTTGAGAAAGGCATGAATTCATTTTCCTCTCTAGCCTTGCTTGTTGCTTGGCAGACAGTCTAGGGACGCTGTAAAGTCAGGCATCTTATATGAACATCTCTCATCGTATGAATTCTGCCAAAGTTAACTAAAATCTTGCATTCATAGTTTTAGGTTACAGATTATCTTGAGCATATTTATTTCGATGTAACAAGTTAGAAGGCCACAGTAGATCTGAATTCGAATTCCAGTCGAGCTATTACATTCACTTATGGTCTAATACTCTTGGAAAAGTTCTGAATCCATCTCTTCTCTACCCCCAACTATGGATAAATAGCAGACTGGGTTCTATAGCTTTGGAGGTAACCTGTGTAGGAGAAGGACAACCTAAAGGTCTAGTGTACCAACCGTGGGCGACCCACGCCTTATTCCGTGGTCTTCGGCTGTCGGTCAAGAGATTTGAGAGGAGATGGGCGCCGCTAAGAAAAAGAATCAAAGTTTGTTTCTTCTGTTCATATGTCTAAAAAAAAAAAACAAATTATCGGGCATTAAATTTTAAAATGTGGAATCGACGATCTGAATTAAAGTCTTTTGCGTTTAACTTTAGACATGGCATTACAAAAAAAAATGTGTAAATAGCAATACGGTTATTGGTAATCATCTTATCGAATTCAAGTTCTGTCAGTCAATTTGAACTGATGCTCATAGGATAGGCGTAGATATATTTCTTCCTCCCAATCAGCTATGACTTGAATAGCGGAATCGATTCGGTTCTCTAACTTTGGGTAGCAGTTAGTCTAAGAGTAAGACAACTTTGAATCCAAAGCCGTGGAGAAGACAATGGGAAACCAAACACTATTGTCCCCAAGAAGTCATAAAAAATTAACAGATACCAAAGGTAAGCGTCTATGAAGAGCCATCATCGTCTACTTCCTGAAGAGATATGGCATTTAAAAGATTGTTTACAAAGCATACTACCCACTGTTAGAATTGAAATAACTACCTCAAAAGCGATAATCAAGCTAATGTCCCTTTGCTTACTGAAGTCATAGTAAACGTAACTTAGGTCAGACCTGCGAAGGGCCGCAATGTTTGTAACTTAAATGCTCAAGAACTCAAGATTGAATTTTCTGAGTAAATTCAGTCAGTTAAGTGCCATACGTGATACACGTATCTTTCGATCCATTAGATTTTACCAGTGGGTTACCATTTCATTCTGCGGTAGACTGGTTTCCAAGCAGTCAAGGGTATAGTCCGTCAACCCATAGATGGAGGGAGAAGAGATAGATTCATACCTTTCCCAAGGGTATTTGCGAGTAAGTAAATGTAATGAACACGACTGGAATTCGAACTCGGCTCTCCGAATTTCCATTCCGAGCCGATATCCCTTACACTACAACGTGTGTAAATTGCAGAATAGAAAAATAATACAAATGGACATGTCTGTATCAAACGCGAATATTGTACACTGCCGTGACGCACATTTTATTTTATAATTATTTCATGGTAATTGTTCTGATGAGCTTTCCTCTGTGTTACCTTGACTTCACTAATTTAAACGAAGTATAAGACTAGCAGCCAGGTACCATCATTTTCAGTCAATTATGTGTCATGCGTGATACACGCTTAAGCGATCATGTATCTTTCGATACATAACTGACAAGACAGATTTTTCCCGCAGTAGATTGGCATTTCTTTCTGCAGTAGACATTGGTCACACTTTCACACACTTTCTTCAAATGGAGTTCTATAGCCATCCAAGGCTATAGAACCCGGTCTGCCCTGCTATTTACCCATAGCTGGGGGAAGAAGAAGAGAATTCATACTTTTCCCAGGGGTATTAGCGCGTAAGTGAATGTAATGGATTCCAATGGAATTCGAACTCGGCTCTCTGATTCCTCAATCCGAACTGCTATTCCATCATTTTACTGTTGATATTACTAAGTTCTAATAGTTTCTTCTCTTACTCTTCTCGCTTGTAGAAATCTCTTCTGGATTCTTTCTTTTCTGTCAACTACCATTTAAAAATAAATAAATACAAAGTCAATAATAATCTTCTGCCTCGTTGAATTTTAACCTTTTAATGTCCTCTCTCTCCTCAATGTTTTCTCATTTTGCATCTTAGTGAATTTATCACTTTGCTTAGGGTTAAATGACTAAAAAATATTTTATTGTCAATGGATAAACTGGCTTAGACCATTTCTTTTTTTATTTTTGGTTAAGAAATGTTTAGATTTAGTTTTTTTTATACCTTCTTAAACGCTACTTCAGCTTTAATCTATCAATTTTGATTTAGATATTCCAAGATTTATTACAACTCAATGATAACAGAGCGGCTTTGGAAAAGATGGCTGCTTTTTCAGTCTTGTATCCCTCTGACGACTAACATCGAAGTTAGTTTTTCTTACCCATCATATCACACGCATACACACACTCTCTCTCTCTTACACACACGCACACACACGCGCACGCGCGTGAATTTCTCAACCCTTTTCTCGAAATATGAAGTTGTTTTTTCAAAACTCGAACTCTCTCACACACTTTCTTCAAACGGAGGACAGGGAAAATCCGCCTCTCTACGTATCTACCAACTGATTTCTGTTACTTCCGCAGAATTTTATTCACATCACTACAGTGTTAGAAACCTGAGTTTTATTCAACCCTAGCTTGGATGAAACAACTGAATAGATTGACTGATGTTTTTTACGGCTTATCAACCCTTTCCAGACAAAAATGTTGTGTTTAGATTGTAAGAAGGTTTTAGAGAGAATAATGATTTCGTGATACAAGTCCTAATAATTAACCCATAGCTGGGGTCCGGAAGCGTTGGATTCATACCTTTCCCAATGGTATTTGCGCGTATGCGAATATAACAAACACGACTGGAATTTGAACTCGGTTCTCCGATTTTCAATTCCGAGACACACGCACATCCAAACATACAGCACCAGGTATTCCCAAACTGTCGCCTATATAGGTGACTGACCAGGCTCGATGTTGCTTAACTTAGGTGGTCGTACAGGAACCGGTTTTTCAACATGATATGGTCATAAGCACCAACGAATAGGATTTTCAAAGTGAGTGAAACATACACACACACACATATATATATATATAGAGAGAGAGAGAGAGAGAATGAGAATTTCTTTTTTTCATTTTCTTTTTCTCCAGAGCTAAAGAGATTAATTACATGTAATGACCATGAAATATTGGTTGAATTACGATATTCTTCTTCAAAACTAATCCGTCACCATATTTATTCTAACCAACAATTTGGTATTTTGATCCACCTCCCCTGTGGTCCTCACTAGGTGGTCTCGCGGACCGCACACAGCTGGCTCACCGTATTTTATACAGGTCTGACTTAGATAATCAACTACAGTGTAACCCGGATATAAGAGAGTTGTCAGGACCGGAGAAGAAGTCTCTTATATCCGGGTTTCTCTTATATCCGGGTTTGGTCTATTTTATATACATTAACACAGGCTCTAATTTGGGACCAGAGAAAATCTCTCTTATATCCGGGTTTCTCTTATATCCGGGTCTCTTATATCCGGGTTACACTGTAGTTGTTTATATCATCCGCGTATTTTTACTTTAATAACTTTCTAATTATTAAATACAGCAAAAAAGAAATAGTAACTGTGAATCATGAATGATTCCTTTACGGGTGGAAATGAGACTCGAAGAGACAGAGATGTGGTTCTATAAAAGGAAGCCGAGAATATTATGGACAGAATATTTGAGCAACGAAGAAGTTTTAAAGAAAATACGAACTAAAAGTATACTTAGACTTAACCGGAAGAGATATTTGAAATTTCCGGGACGCATAATGAGGAAAGAAGGCTTAGAAAATTTAACACTCACAGAATATATTGAAGGCAATAGGCAGAAGAAAAGATCGAATAACCTGCCTAACTTGTTTGTGTGTGTGGATGGTAAGGAGTCAAACATTGTTTAGAGTAACAAGGCACAGAAAGTTGTTGGGAGCCATGATTGCCCAAGATCTAAAGAACACAGCCTATAAAAGACAATTGCTACTCAGCCACTCTACTATCTCTTTAATAATTTCACACCAGCAAAGCGATAATGCCACTAAGACGCAATGGGTAACTGGGCGTGACAGAGAATGAGAAGGCGTCAGTAAGGAGAAATAAAAATAAAAGAACAAGTTTCAGGAAGACAGAAGATGGCGATTGTCGTTGAAGATTGTAGTTATGAGGGAAGGAAGAACTCGGAGGGGAGATCCGCATGTGGGAAGTGCGATAAAAAAATGTTGGATTAGAAGTGGCGGTTGCATCTAGCTAGTTCGAAGGTAAAACAGGGAGACCTAGTTGCCAATCTAGTTCCAAGAAGGAAAGATTATCAAAACAATTGCCATGAAAATATTTTTAGAAAAGACAGTGGGAAACCATTTCACATCGGTGAAAATGTTACTGAAGTTGAGATGCCAGGTCAGCATCGATTACATTGCAGACCCTTCTTTGAATTTTGTCAAGAATCTCGAGATATACAGCAAGAACACCAGACCAGGTATAGTAGCAATATTCAATGCATGGACGAATGGTAGATTTATAAATGGGCAAGGTAGAATTTGACAATGAAAAAAATGTACTTCGTCTTTACCATATTTTTAAGTGGCCATCTTGGGAATATTCTCATAAAAATATACAGTCAGAAACCGTGTAGTTCATATTCCTCTAATTGTTAAATGACACGCGTATGCAAAACAAAATTCATTTATAATTTGCAATGTTTTATTATTAATTTAATGTATAAACTCTAGTAATACCCACACCTCTGTTTGGCCCTCATGCGGAACAAGACTGTCAACCTTTTCGTTAGAAGAATCAAGTTTAATGCTATTAACACTTCCGATGCTCATACGTCATCCCGAAACTTACATTGCTGGCTGTCAACATATTTATATATACATTTTTAAAACATCGTGAAATATCGGTCCTTAACGTTTGAGTTATAAATTAACTAGCGCTTACTGGCATTTCTAAACCAGTGTACACATACAGTAGTATACAAAAAGAACAATCTTGTGACGTATTTTTTATTCTATTCTGATTTTGGGTTTGGTGTCGTTTTAGTTTACTCTGTACTGCAGGGTACACTCACAATACCAAAATGGCGGCGCTCATGAGAAATCACCGTCAGAGACTTTATAGTCATTTATTTCTATTTTTCCAAAAACGAGCGAGCATATTTAGGCAACGATCCTATAGTAATGCAGTAATAAAATTGTTAATAGTTATTCTTTTTTACCCCTTTGTTCGACGACTGGAAAATATTTGTTCTGCTCTGGTTTGGTTGGTTGCCCAACATAATTAAAGTAGGTCACGAATGGGAGGATTGAACAAATGTTTCCCTGAAATCAGGTTGGCTTTCTTTCTTTCTTCTTTTTTTTAAGTTGTTAATGCTTCAATTTTAGATGGAAACAAAAGAGATGAGGGAAAAGCGAAAAATCAGAAGAAAAAATAATCAAGAAAAGTGCCTTGGACTCTGGCTGCCGACTATGAAAGGATAATAATAAAATATTGTCTGCTGGAAATGTAGGATTACAATGTGCAATTTGTTATAACTTGTGAATAGCACAAATGTCGAGAGCCTTTTAAAAGATGTTTATGCATACACAAACACTTAGGCGTATGTCAATGGGCGTGTGTGAGAGAGAAGTCACTAATTAAAATTATACCTTACGCTACATGACTAACCATGATGTTAAAAATGTTCACATTTATAATATATATATATATATATATATATATATATATATATATATATATAGTTATATATATATGATTAAAGTGGTGACGGCGTTGTGTAGAACCAGCCACACCTTTTGAAGGGCCGAATACAGAGATGTGCCACAAGGTCAAAAGCAGGTTTTGAATTTAGAGTTTTCAGTCTGTTTGCTATAAGCTGGTGGAGAAGATGATTAATACCTTTCCCAGCATTAGATTCAGACACCAGCACAAATGAAAAATTTGATTAAAGTGGTGACGTATCGACCATCATAAAGACTGAAAAATAAAATTGACAAAGATTATTGAAGGTTGACGGACACGCATGTTTTTTGGGGTTTATTTATTTTTTTTGTTTTTTGCGAATTGGTCAAACCCAAACTTTTGAATCGTTATGGCCTACCGATTGAATAGAATTTTAATATAAACAACAAATGGAATTTTTAAAGATTCTGAATGGTGCAAGACAATGAGAACTACTACCTGCCAAAAGAAAGTGAAGTTTTTTGTTGAAATCGGTTGAAAAATGGTCCTGATCCCATATATAAACGAACACCTCCACAAAGGATTTTGAATTTTAGCCTCTTAAGGTTTTTTGATTTTGTGCAAAAACAATTGTATGTAATTTTACGTAGTCCTGTGAAGTTTTGTTGAAACGGTTGAAAAAAGGAAATCCGATCCAATATATAAACGTTACAGACACACACACAACCTGGGTTTTATAAGTATGATTTTTAGTTTTTTTTAATTGTTTTTTGTGTTCTCATAAGTGTTTTCTTTTCTGGACATAAAGCGTGTAAAAGTTGTTCAAATGCTGTATATAACCGAGAGCTTTTTGACTATTATATTATCAATAGCTAAAGGAGGAAGTTAATATATAACTTTCCCAAGGCTATTTTCGTATAAGTGATTGCAATGAATCCGACTGAAATTCGAACTCGGCTCTCCAATTTCTAATTCTGAGCATCTATCCATTACATCATCCGCATTTCACGGATGAAAGGTGTCTTACAAAGAAATGAGATAAAATCTATGCACAGGGCTGAAAAAAAACATTCAAAGTTTTGTTTAAAAAGAAACATTTTTTATTTCCAGAATTAATTATAATGTTTCTCTGAACCCAAATGTGAATTGAGGACATTGATGCATAAAAAAGAACGCCAATACTATCAACAGATAATGAATCATTATTATATTTTCAACGGCCAAAAGTGTGGACGAGAGCAGTACCGGTAGGGCTGGCATACCCAAGATGTATCTAGACAGATCAAGAATTCGACAGCCCGAAGAAACGAGATTTGCGAGATCTCGCCTGTCTCAATCCCGTTTGGGCTTTTCCATCGTTCAAAGTTGTCTACCAAAATCAAATTCACGCGAATGGATGGCCTCGTCAAACATACTTTGATTCACAGCCATCTTCGCCACCGCCACCTTGGGAGAGAAAGGAAATAGGGAGAGAGGATTTCGAATGCGATCTGGTGCCGGCAACAACAATATATATTAAACATAATTATAGGAGTGGGATATAAGATTTTTTTTTTATTTCCTCAATTCAAACAAATCCAAATGTATTTTTCAGGTGCTTCGTCTGTGGTCAATACCTGACCTTGAAGAATTGCTGGTCGAGCCAATGCAACGCAGAGGACAAAGAGATTTACTGCATCTCGCACTACCCTCGAGTCGGAACTGCCCACGTCACTCAAGAATCCGTTGGCATCAAACAGGCTATTGCAGCACAGAATAAGATACGCCGTCATTTCCGACCAACAATTCAGGTGAGAAATGATTTTTTCCCTTTTTTTTGCCTTCTGAGGAAAACAAACATGGCGGTTTCGCTTCATTTGTTTTGCATTTTGAACAACAACAACAACAATAATAATAATAATAATAATAATAATAATAATGATAATAAGAAATTCAAGAAATGCATGCTTATTGTCATAGCAGTATCATCTGAGAGAAACACCTCCATAAAAATTATCGAGAGATTGTCCAAATACAAGAACCTGGAGATCGAAATTAACAGGATGTGGGGAATGAAGTCTGAGACTGTACCAATAGTAATCGGAACTCTGGGCCTCGTGAGAAAAGGAATGGATAATTTTACTAACAGTGTCCCAGATAACATCAATATACAGATTGCCCAGGAGGTTGACCTACGAGGAACATCCCATATACTAAGAAAAGTATTATTAATGAAATGACAATTCTCCTAGTGGACCTGGCTCTACAAGATACAAAGCAGGAAACATAACACACAAACAAAAACAACAACAACAATAATAACAATAATAATAATAATAATAATGATCGTCTTCTGATACACAGCAAGCGTCCGAATCGGATCTTGTCTCTTATGAACATGACATCTGCGAGATTAAATGTTTACCCGGGAGAATATTGTGTATTGTTGTCTTGATATGAGATCAGTGAAAGTTATTTTTGAAGTATGGCGGGCGTTAAAAAATATGCATGTTTTGTCTTCAATGATACTGCAAATTATTAAGAACAACTCTGTTTTTAATGACAATCTATTATGCTAATGATAAGCGTTTGTATGCCTGTTGTTAAATGATTTCAGAAGACATCTTTTAATAAATCATCCATGGGAAAACGATGAAAAAGCAAGGGTTTTTCTTTTCTACAAGTTGCATATGATTTCAAAAACATGTTTAATTCAACATTAGGGTGTCAACAGAATTATCTAATAACATTATTATATTTGTAATTAACAAGGATGGAATATGGCTACCACTGAAATAAAAAAGTGAGAAGGCTAATGAAAACAAATTATTAAATGCTTTTTATTCCCATAATAAAAAAATACACAAAACCTAAAACTCAATATATATATGTGTGTGTGTATTTGCGTGCAAATTATTTTCAATTAGGTTGTATATGCAAAAGAACAAAATGAATAAAAAGACAAAAGAGGAAAAACTAAAAAACGCGTCAGCTAAGAATGGTTTTTCCTCTTGTCTCTTTTTTCATATATATATATATATATATATATATATATATATATATATATATATATATATATATATATATATATATATATGGCTATTCGAAAAAACAAAACAGATTTCGAAAATTTAATAAAAACAAATGCTAAAGGACAGTAATACATTCAACACAATTAACTAGGAAAAGGTTCAACGTTATTAAGATGAATATTTTTTCCAATTTTGTTTCAATGTTTTTTGTTGCTTTTTTCAGATTTTGTATAAATTTAAATTCTTATAATTTGTGTCAATCCTTAAAATGACCACACCGCAAGAAAAGTCGTTTTGTGCACTGCAATTTGCGAAGTGTAACTTTAAACATTATATATATATAGCTGGAGATTATAGCTCACAGGGAAACAGGAATAGGGAATGGAGTTCCACAGGCGAGAGGTGCGAGACATGAAGCTATTAAAGTAGAAGAGACGGCTACATTTAGGAGTTTCGACAGTGAACGGGTGAGAGCGGGATGCCAGCCTCGTAAGGCGCTGGAACTCATGACGTCTGGGAACCAGCGAATGCAGCTCCACGGAGCAATTTCCATGAAAGTATTTGTAGAGCAAACAGAGGGAGGCGACGCCGCGTCTGTGAGAAAGTGACTGTAGACGAGACGCCAGGGCAGGGCCAACTACATTGCATATCCGCCTCTGGAGCCTATCAAGAACCCCGAGGCAAACAGAAGGAGCACCAGACCATATATGGCAGCAATATATATATATATATATATATATATATATATATATATATTAGAAAGATAGAAGGATAGAAAGATAGAGAGATAGCTATAGACAGTATAGATATAGGAACTGAAGCTGCATGAAGGTCCTTTGAGGCGTGAAACCGACAGTTACCATACAGTGTTGATTGCTATGTATACAATGTATCTCTCTTTTTCTGTCTGTCTATCTGTCTCTCTCTCTCTATAAATAATTGGTCTATACCTAATATTGAGCATTCTTCACCTCATAAATATAGCACATTTTAAAACATACACATTATATATATATATATATATATATATATATATATATATATATATATATATATATATATATATGATTTTGTTTTTGTTTTCTTTAATTTAGGTTCGACTGCCGGAGAATACGGAGGCTCCGCACCTGGATAATGAATCGGTACAGATAAAGCATGATATAAGTGCATCGAAATACAAATTTAAAGATGGTCATCGAGAAGCAGACACCTACAAGGCCAACATCGATGGCAATGCACTTCACATCAAAGGAGCTGTCGAGGCTCAGAAGCTGCAGAAACGCTATCAAAAGAATCTGGATAGGCACCATTATCCACCACACATCGTGAGTAGATGTTTTCATTTCGTTTTTATTTTCTTACCAGCTAGTAATTTCAATATAAGCTGTTTCCTCATCTAGGAAACATTCGTTATTCATTGACCGAGCTGCAAGTGCTGCTGTCGATTGTAATTTATAAAATATTTCTCTTAAAACAAGGAACAGGAAAATATATTTCCGAAGTTTAGTAACTATTATCGTTTTTACAGTACTAATGGGAGTTTCTTTACTAACCTTTTATTTGTAGTAGTGTGGAATGGCAACTTCTTGATTATGTCATTATTATCTTGAGTTGAATGTGATATCCATTTTAGTTATTGTTGTTGAAAGTCCTCAAGTGATATGGTTTCCGCTATCTAGTAGATATTTATGATTCCGTAGCGCCATTTAAGGTGGTTCGAAGAAGGATGGCTTTCAACAAGAGCCACGGACTTCAATCGCTTAAAACAATTAACCATTGATCATATAAATCGGTTGTATACAACTGACAGTTTAGATATTTCTAACGCCATACATGGCATCCATTTGAAAGACACCGTCTGGCGAGGCTATTTAAGTATGTGTCAAGTTAATGTTTTTGTTTTGCAACGACTTGTGGTGTTGGGCGTAACTGCCTCGAGGGCAACCTATCTTATGTGGCGAGGTCAGGCGAGGTCAGGCGGGATCGGCAGGTTTAAATAAGACATCACAACCAAGCTGTACCAATTTTACCTTTCAGAATTTGTATATATGTAATACATTTTATCCAAACGAAATCACTTTCAAAAGTCTCATGTTGAAACAAGTTAGGGAGTTGTTTCAATCTAGTGATTTGCAATTTCCAATGAAACAATACATTTTCATGAACAAACAAGGAAATGGAAAAGAAGTTCTTACAAGAATAGATTTTAAGCTTACTAAATAATTTTTCTTTTTTTTTAAATATTTAGAAATTTCTGACCGATCATCCAGTTCAGACAACTGACTAGGTCTAATTATTGTAAACGAAAAGACAAAGATATGTCGATCTGTAGGGGTGACCATTCCACCAAACTGTCTTCCAGAATCCTCTTCTTTTTTTGTCCTTTCTCTTCATTTCTCATTCTCTTCAACTCACAGTAACCCATTTTGTTGCAATATCGTTTTGCTTTGGATTATCATTTATTTAATCAAACATTCATGCATCTATCACGCCAATCATCACAGTAATACGACAATGTCGGAAGGTCATCAGGGTGGCATTCTGTGCCATAATTGTTATGGTAATTTACCCACACACTCAGGGACTCTCCCAGTCATAAATAGGAGCAGGTACTGCCTTTTGTGTAGTGTAGTTTCCAGCAGCGTGTAAATTGCTATAAGTAATTTATACTCTTTATTTAGCATCTCTCAGTTGCGTCTCTGTCCTTGGACAGAGTGCGCTCAGGGGCTTCTCTGTCTAAGGACGGAGGGGTAACTGAGAAAATAATACTGAGAGATGCCCAGCCCTGGGGAACAGCTGCCCAAGGCCGCACTCTACCATTGCACCAGAGGGAGGGATCAGTGCTCGCACCGAGGCCAGCGCAACTGACGGTTGCGGGGGCTGAGGGGAATTTTTGACCCTGCCCGGTTGCACGCGCTAGGGTCCCCACATTGATCCGACCTTGTGTCACATTTCATTCTCGTGGGGGAATGAGTAAACATCATGTAGTTTCCAGCAGACAGCTCTGACAGTCGGACCGAACATTCTTGCTGTAACACTCTCGTTTGTTTAACTGTTTTCTGTTAACGTGTTTAACTCTATTCCTCTCTTATGTCTTTATTTCTGACCCTAACACGGCCACAACAATAACATATTTAACAAATCTAGGCGACTGCTGGGGGACCAACACGTCTTGCGCTATAGCTAGGTGCCTAGAGCAAGAGATCCCTCGCAAGTTCTTGTTTTGTTTGCCGGCAGTGTCCTGCAAAGAGCATTCTGCATTCACGTAAGATTGTAGAAAATATCAGATATTGGTCCATAGTTGGATGTTGTCTCCAAGAGATCTTAAGTATATCTCTCATCATCTGAGTGTAGGTTCCATCAAGCTTAGACTAAAAGGTTTTATTTAATGTTCAAGCGGTGGCACTATACATTAAAACCGCCTTTACAGCGACTCGAAGGAATCCCCGTTTGAGGTTGTCTGGCAGATCAGATTTCCAGATTACATCCATTTTATTCAAGGTAATTCCAGTCTTTAGTTATGCAAATTTCCACATTTTTTTTTTCTGTAGAATTTATTTCTGTTCCATGTTCAAGCATGTATAAAAAATCTGTCGAATCTTTTACATACAGGCTTGCGTGGTCAAATGATTAAAAATGTAAAATCAAACGAAAAATGTTGACTACATACCTAAAAAGTAGAACATGAAAATAATATTTGAACCAATGATGCCGAGAGGGGGATAGAATTAAGTTAGTAATTTATAAGGGCGGAAGTGTTTTGCTTAATATTAATAATAATAATAATAATAATAATAATAATAATAATAATGAAAATAATTTTACTAATTTTTGGTGTAACACAATCCAGGAAAATATTTTTAAATGCTATGTCCCTTCAGGACGTAAACGGCCATGATTCTCCGCAGATTCCTTTTCTTTATTATTTGTGAATTTCTATGAATTCTTGGGAAAGAGAGGGAATTGTTTCCTAATACTTTCTCCATGGTTTGAAATTCAGAGCTGACCATCTTAAAGACAGGTTACCACACACCAAATTAAAAGCCCAGTCTATCCTTCTATTTAATCAACCGGTGAAGTCAGGTCAAGAGAGAGATTCATGCCTTTCACAATAATGTTTGTACCAAAGTGAACGCAACAGACTAGCAATTAAAATCCGACTCAACTAATCCATATTCCGAGCCGATATCCTTTGCATTACCCACATATCCTTATTTATATTCCTTCTATATGCCATGCCCCTTGAAGACGTAGAGTGTTCACGGCTCTCTACAACTTCCTTTCCTTTGTAGCTCTTAACAACGTTTATCTTTTTACCATTCTTCCCATTTCCTGCTCTGTCATCTCTCTTGCCTTCAATATGACATAGCCACATCACACTGAAACATGTACACGAAGTAGAGGATTATATTTAGGGGTATTTTATATGGATAAGAGAGGAATATAACGGTTAACTCTAGACGTGTGCAGGTTTAGATTGTAGTGATCGGGGAAACATCCTCTTCGGAGTCTTTTCCACAGAGCAGTGGCTCGCGTGAAAGGGTTTGAGTGGAGCTTACTTCTCGCTGATGGAATACGGAGGAAATATTGATTATTTGTTAATATATAAGTGGTATGGCGGGTCCTGGCCGTGAAGGATAGACCTGGCAGAACTAAGGAATGTAGTTCCTCCGAGCACTTTCCATGTTAGTAACGATAGAACAGTGAGAGACTTCGCATACAGCCTGAGAAAGAGAAAGAGAGAGAGAGAAAGAGAAAGAGAGAGAGAGAGAGAGAGAGAGAGGAGAGAGATGTTGGAGAGTGGAAAATAATTTTTCTCCAACAAGGACTCAGTGACGCTTTTGAACTCTATCAAGACTGGAAAGTGCGGACTGAACACCTCCCACCCAAATTCTGCCTGGTTTGACTTTTATAAAGGTAGTGGATAGCATGAATAGCCAGGTTCTTACTGGAGCGGCACAAGGAGCCGATCATTTTACCTGCATCTTTAGTGATGGAACATATAGAGGAGTTCCCCTTGAGGTTGGGTGTCAATTTGAGGCCCAATGCGTCTTGCTATTAAGTCCTAATCGCGGTCATTACCACAAACATCCATAAGAATTCGTGTCATTGAGATGATTCCCATTTTATTGATTAATCATTGATAATGTTTCAGGAACATTAAAAAACAAACATTATTATTCGCCAGGTATTAAGATCACTGATTAAAATGTGTGTTGTGTGACATGTCAGTCTGCTTAATAGACAGTGTACTTCGATATAATCAATGTAATACAAATAATCCCTTCAATTTATTTAGTGTCGACTGGTTGGTAGGAAAACCGGGATTAATTTTATTTTTCTTTCGTATTTTTCTTATAGATTTTGTTTTGCACACTAGTTTTCCGGAGTTAATGAGCGGCTTTAAACTGCTTGATGTTCGTGTTAACCAGCATCTCTCAAATCCAATTTACAAACGCAAGATCGCAAATCTCGATTTACGTCAATGAAGAAGATTTTCATCAAAAAGAATAAAAGAAAAAGAAAAACTTGAATACAAAAAGCAGAATTTTTTAAAATAATTCTTTATTTTTGACTAATATCATATTTACTAGCCTATTTTTATTTTAATCATTTCACCATTTTAATCAGAGCGGGTGGAAGGTTACAGAGAATAGAAGTGAGAGAAAAGACTGAGTGTATGGAAGATTGAAGAAAGGACCAAAGATGAACGGGATTTAAATTTTTTTTTCTGCGTTTCAGATATTACACACATTATGAATTTAAAAAAAATCATTTCATACTAAGCAATGCCACTTACGGTCAAATCACGCTGAAACACCGGTTCTCGTACGATCACCGAAGTTAAGCAGCGTAGAGCCAGGTCAGTACTTAGATGGGGGACCGCTTGGGAACACCTGGTACTGTAAGCGGTGGGGTGGGGGTGTAAACGGTAGTGTCAGAGCTATGCCGCCCGGAACTTCGTTTCTGGTAGGGCCACCCAAGGCGGACAGGTCTGACACACACGCCGGCTAACAAGGGCTCTGGTGAAAATGCAAGGAGCGTCTGCATCGGTAACCGGCGGCTTCTGGTCGTTCCTGTCTCTGCGTCTGTGGGAACCCCGCGGCAAGCAAGAACGTTATCCGAGTAGGCCTGGGTACCCTACTTCTGTAATTTATCCCAAGAATCTTCTTCTCATAACAGGAAGAAGCCGGCTCAATCCGCCCAGGGTGAATGCCGCATCAGTACAGTACAGTAAGCAATGCCACTATCACGCAGAGGGTTACTGGGAATGAAGGTAAAAATAATGGCTTAGAATGGGGAGGATTGAGGAAAAGACAAAGGAACATGGTTCAAGAAGATAGAAGACGGTGATTAACGTTGTCTTTAAAAAATTTAAGATTGTAGTTATCAGGGAAGCAAGGAAGCAAGTTCCAAAGGTGGGGAGTACGAGAAAAGAAACTGATAGAGTAGAAGTTGCTGTTGCATTTAGATATTTTAACAGTAAATGGATGGAAAAAATGGGTGCACGCTTAAATTCATATAGTTGGGGTACCAAGATAAGAAGCTCTTCAGGGCAGTTGCCATGAAAATATTTGTAGAAAAAACCGGGAAAGTGACTGAAGTTTAGATGCCAAATCAGAATCGATTAGATTACAGATACTTCCTTGGATTTTAAAAGAATCTCGAAATGCTTAATTAATTCAACACAAGCAAGGCGATAATGCCACTAAGACGCAATCACTGACGAGCTAATCTGGTTGACCATTATTATTGATGAGTGATTTTGATCTTCATTATGTGCCCCATATATGTGTCTTGTGCAAAATCTATGGTGAGCTTAGTAAATAACAACAGTAGCAATCGTAAAACATAAAAAATACCAATCATGATAAAGTTGTGTTGGTGTCTGGAAAATTCTATTGATATTGGTGTAAATAATAGTAATATGGCCTCAAGGCCGCCCAACCAATACTCTTTTTGACAGTTTTATTGCTAAAATGTCAACGTATTTTGACGGGTTCAATTTAATTACTTTGTTTTCCCGACACACTTGCATTTCCGCCTTTTCCTCCTAAATCATTTATACACAAACACAAACACACAAGCGCATACACAGTTATTCCTCACATAACGACTTATCTTTTTAGCATCCTCGAGCTTACAACCAGTTAAGGTTTATAAGTCCCAAAAATTTATACACTGATATCCTTAAGGACACATGGCCCAGTGGATAAAAGTAAAAGTTGAAATAATCCCGTGACTTGACTCAAAGAGTTCAATACCTGGCATGAGTGAACAAAAACTTGAAAAGTTGAGTTAAAGGGAAATAACTGCTACTGAGATATCTGACGAAGGCGTGGCACATGGAACTAGAACAATCTGCCGAAATGTATAAATTTCGGTGGATTAAATAAAGGATTCGGCTCGAAATTCCAATCACTTGAAGAAGCGTACAACGACCGAAATGTCTTAAATATGGCAACAAAGATGAGAGCAACAGTTCGAACAATGTAAATAACAGACTTTTATAGTAAATAGTCTTCATGCGCATTACTTAAATTAGTCGATATAGTTGGTTCTAGTTGCTTGAATTATTTCTTCAGAAAGCTTAAAAATGTATATACCTTTTTGAGACATCTTCATATATATATATAAGGGACTCTCCCGTCAGTTACAACGCATGAAGATCTGACAACTTAGCCAATTTATTCAGTTATGAATTTTGTGCGATAGTGTGAAGTGGCATTTAAAACCCGCAAGTGATTTGAAAAAGGAGGTCGCATATGGATCAAGAGCGAGGATTGTGGGATGATATCACTGTTAGATTGGCTGACCTTTTAGATTTTGCTCTCGCTTCCTGAAGACTATTCAGACTAGCAGATGTAAAGCTGCTGGGCCCACTAAAACGTTAATCTCCATTCTACCCGCTCCAAGGCTAAGCGCTCGAGAGTGTTATGAGGTATATTGACAGGTGACAAGTTGTTCTTCAGCTTGTCTTTGTATCTAAGCCATGAGCGTCCTATATTCCTGTAGCCCTGATCTAACTGGCTATACATTAGGATCTTGGGTATCCTGTCATCAGACATTCTCAAGACATGACCAGTCCACCGCAACTGAGGCTGTATGAGGAAAGTCTCGATTCCTCCAATATTACACCTGTTAAACAAGTCTACATTGGATGTCCTGTGTTGAAGGCTAACTCCACAGATGGTTACGCAGACACTTCTTATGGAAAACATCCAGCTGGCGTATATGGTACCTGTATATATATATATATATATATATATATATATATATATATATATATAATTACCTTTCACTAGTTTTTGGCTTGGTGTTAAATGACTCATCAGTTTTGATCGAAACCAATTTTTCATTTTTTTTTTAAAAGATTAATTAGTTTAACAAAATATTTGCCAGCTTTATCGTTTTATTTATCTTTGCTCAAGAACCAATTTTCGTTTTAGTCGTGCCAAAAAAGAAGAGATAATTCCACGTGCCCTGAACATATATAAACATATATGAATTGTTATTAAATATTTACTGACGGTGTATTCTTTCTACTAAAATCAATGGATGCCGCTTGTTTTAATCGTTTCACCCCACACGCAAAGCGATAATGCCACTAAGACGCAAGGGGTTACAGAGTGTGAAAGGAAATGAGAAGACACTAGTGAGGAGAAAGGGCAATAAAAGAACACGGTTCAGGAAGACAGAAGATGGCGAATGGCGTTGCTTTTAAAGATTTGAAAATCGTAGATGACAGGAAAGCAAGAAACCGGAAGAGAGTTCCAGAAAAAAGAAGTACGATAGAATAAACTATTAGAATTACTGTTACGTCCAGTTATTTCAGTAGCAAAACAGTGGGACCAAGTTGGTAATCTAGTAGTGCGCTTAAATACATGCGGTCGTGATGCCGGGGCTGAGAGTTAATTGCCATGAAAATATTTAAAAAAAAAAAAAGACACAGGAATCCACGTTACGTCGGTGAGAAAGTGACAGAAGCCGAGATGCCAGATCAAGGTTGATAACATTACAGACCCATCTAGTGATATATGGCAGAGACATCCCCATTCAGTTTAAGAAGGCTTTTTTTTTATTGAACCCTGATCATGAGATATTTTGTTTGGTGTAGATGAACTGATATTTGTCGTGTTACCATTAATCTCTAGCTGTTGCTGTAGCGTTATTATTGTTGGAATAGAAAAGAGACTAAAAATTACGTAGATATCTGCATTCGTGAGTGAGTTCAAGATATCGGACCGCTATAAATCTAAGAACTGTTTAGAAAATGGTGATAATATTGATCGTTTCCTTATAAGGAAACATTTGATAATCGTTGACCGAGCAGCTAGTGCTATTTTCAGTTTAAATTTATAAAATCTTTCTCTTAAAACAATTTTCCATAGGAAAATAGGTTTCTTAAGTCCACTAGCTGTTATCACTCTTTCCAGCATCGATTGCGGCTTTCTTTTTGTTTGAAATCCTATGGAACGTCAGCATCTTGATTATTCTTATTTTCCCTTCGAGCTAAATGTGCTAACCATTTTAGTTGTTGCTGCTGTTGAAAGTCCTCATGTGATATGGTTTCTGCTATCCTTTTGATTTTGTAGCGCCAATTCACAATATTCAAAGAAGGACGCTCTTTGTTAAGAACTGCTGTCATAATTCGCTCAAAGCCATTTTAACCATTGACTCGAGAATGTAGTTGCACGCAGCTAACAGTTTAAGTAATTCTGAACGAGTTTGGCACCATTCGTCGCATTCTTGTAAAAAAAAATCGATCTGAAGAAGCTATTTAATAACATGCCTCAAGTTTTTAGGTTAATGTTTTAGATTTATGGCAATTGGCGGTGTTGGGCGAAACTACCCCTAAGAAAAGATAGTTTTCGTCTAACCGTTAATCAGTATAGTGTAATGGATATCGGCACAGGGTGTGAAGTCGGAGAGCCGTGTTCGAACTCCTGTCGGATTTGTTAAATTCACTTACGCGCAAATACTCTTGGCAAATGTATCTCTTCTTCCCCCAAAGATATGGGTTAAATAGCAGGACAGACTGAGTCCTTGGTTTGTAACCAGTCTACTACAGAAAGAAACCACAACCTACTGCATGAAAATCTTCTGCTTCGTCAGTTACGAATCGATATCACGTGTCTATCACGTGTGCCACTTAACTGAGTGAATCAACAAACCAGGGATTTTCCTATATTCAACAACAGTGAGAAGCCACTACCCTAGTGACTCATTGCAATCACAAAATTAACTTTCCACTGTCAGCCTCGTAGATACGATCTTTATTATATATGCTTTTCTATCCAGATCAGTAAGCTCATCTTTTATTGTTATACTCGCAACACTTCGGTTGTTGCTCTATTTTTGGCTGTACTCAGTCGCCTATTCGGAATTTTGAAACGAACACCTTATACAATTCGCGAAGGTAGATACACCTTTGTGTCTTGTCGTACGAGAAGAAACGCACAAAGAACCAACTTCCCTAAAAGCAAACCTATCAAATGATTGCATTTAATCTACGTCAGCAGATAACGTCAACATGAAATTCCCAAATTATCAACAGTGTAAAAGAAGGAAATTAATTTACAAGTTTTTGGGGGGATATTTCACATATGCGATATAGAATATAAAAACACATTTCACTTAACTTCCTTGTGGCACCAAAATGAAAAGACGCATTGGAATAGTAAAAGATAACATTTTAAAACATTTTTATAAGTATTTAGAAACAGGAAAATCACGTTAGAAAAAAATAAAAAATAATCGAAAAGGCGCAATAAGAAATTCATCTGGAAGTTTAGCATCAGCCATTCTGATGGAAGCCAGAAAGATTTCTCGAGGACGAGCAGTTTCGTTTTGAAAGTGTTAGAATTAACAAGTGCCGATTCAATGAAATGGATTCATTCAATTTTCCCCCACGTCTGGTACGTTGCTTATTTGGTACGGTGCACTTATTATTTTGAAAAAAAAAAAAGTTTCTTCGTGGAACGATTATTTTATTCCTCATTTCTTAAAATCATTCTTGTGTACTAAATACAGATGGCGGCAAGATGAAGTTATTTTCTTTGAAATTCCCTTAATGTTACACGGACACCTAAAGAAGGCCGGAATGTTGCGATAATAACAACAAAGACGAGACCTGGAAATAACATATAGTACCGTTTATAAGAAGTGACCAAAAATTTTGGTACTCTTCACATTTTCACCACCTATTCAGAATCTCTGTTGCAAAATATGATTATTAGATCTGAAAATGACTCGAGTTGAACAAACCTTATCTGTTGCAAACACGTTATGAAACATCAGCTTGTAAGTTTGCAATTATTAAAATCTAGCTTAAATGCTGCCCTGTTGGACGGCATTTAAGCTAGCTCCTGCGGAGGGCTCTTCATTACAATAGGTAGGAAGGGGTAGATAGGCAACAATAAATTACAGAACTCAAAACTGATCGCTGTAATTTAAGTATTGCATTAATATTTAAGCATACCTTTTAAAATTTCAACGATAATTTTTCTGCTGCCACTTGATTTAAAGACAATTTGATGTAAGTAGGTCTTTACTTTCCGTACAAACAATTATTTTTATTTCATGGGTGACTTTCGCTGGATTTCGCAATTAATTGTGATTATTCCCAAATTTATTTCCAAGTTATAGAAATTATTATCGTACTAAAAAAATTGTCGCAAAAAAATCACTCTAAGTGTAAAGAAAGTTGAAAACGTGTGACACACTGACGTTCGCATTTATTATATAGATGTACAATAAATTAAGTCACCTGAAAAACTTTGACACTGTGAGATATTACCAAGAAAAACGATTTTACACTTCTGTAGAACTACATCTCTGTTAAGTTTCTCATCTGTGAGGGCTTAAGGCCATATAGCGTTGAAACATCGGTTCCCGTACGATTACCAAAATTAAGCAACGCCGAGCCAGATCAGTACCTAGATGGGTGACTACTTGCGAATACCAGGTGCTGTAAATTTGAATGTGCGGGTGGTGCAATGGATAATGTCTTGAAATTGTTAATAGGAGAGCCGAGTCCCAATTTCAATTGTGTTCATTATATTCACCTACTCGCATATGGGGAAAAGGTATGAATTTATCTCTTCTCTTCCTGCTATGGGTTAATCAGTAAGATTTGTATCATTAAATAATTATTATCTAAAAAAGATTTTTACCATCTAAAAATATTTTCTGCCATTATATAACCTGTAAAGTGTTGATAAACTGCAAGAAAAAAATGAATCAATCATCTGTGAGGAGATTGTCCGGCATTGACGTCCATTGATATTACATAGCAGTTCAGTTCTCTACTTTGTTTCTGAAGAAATTTTCCCGTTTCTTAATACTTTTTAAAAAGTTCTTGGAAGCCATATTTCGCTATTCCCATGTTTCTTTGTATTTTGGTATCTTAAGTCTGTTACGGTCTCCACGTGAAACATAATTTTCTGTTCCCTATCGCATATGTGAAATAGCCAAATAAAACTTAATTAAGCCCCTACCTTTACACTTTAGCTGGACTTGAAAATACAGAACGTGATTGTAGGATGTATTTGTTTTACCAGTAAGACTTTTTTTTTCCTTAACTTATATTGCATTTTACTTTTTCTGGCCTATCTCCCACTCAATTCTACCGTGAACGTTCTTTTTGACTTGTTCAACTATTTTTCTTTTTATTGTCATTCGTCTAAAGTCGTTTTACAGGCTTATCATTTATGTCACTATAAAAATTTGATAGAGATGATTCACAGAGACCTAGGTGATAAGATAATTTAGAGATATTTATATTCGGAAAGGTGTAACCTACATTGAACATGAAACAGCAACATTTTTGATAGTGTGACTTGAAGTCATTACAACAAATGTCATAGTATATTTGCCCACATATCTTGAAGAAAATTATGGGCTGACCTGTTCATCAGCTATTTTCTTAAAGATTCTAACCAAATAGCTACTGACTTCCCAAGTGAGTATCTATTCTAATAAATATATGCTAATTTCAATTACCTACATGAAGGGTTAGAACATTCACGATCCAACGATGAGATCCGTGTTCGAATCTCATCATGGACGATTTGTCATGAAAGTGATTTCTTGATGTCATCGGCTTCAGGGAGGCGATCGCAGCATGTAGAACCTTCGGAAATTGCCTGAAGACCATACCACGGGTTGATCCAAGCCTTGTAAGTGAACTTGGGTAGACGGAACTATTTGAGAGCCGTCAATGGTTGAGCTAGCACGAAGTCATAAGAGGTTTGATCGTACTAACCTTGTTCAGACTGTTGATCACGTCGAATAATGCGCTGGCTCCTAGAAAGGTTCGCTCAGCATAGTTATAGTATAAACTACAGGTAGGCTTTGTGGGTGTTGAACAACTATAAATGTGCCTGAGCAGGCGTCTGCAACAGAGATTTCTAGCCACCCATGTTGACAGGCATACTCGGATACGAACGGCCAGCGAATACTACATATCCTAAATTTTAAAACGTTATTTTTTTTAAAATTCTAGGCAGACACAGAAAGAAACCTACAGGAGTTCCTCAACTAGTAAAGGAAAGCGGGAAGAAAGGACTAACCACTGATTTTATGAAGACACTATATGGTTGTAAGGCAGGGATCCTAAGGTGGAATCTACGAAATCAAAATCAAGAAAAATACTGAAATTTAAATATCTAGGAAGTATTGTAGAAGACAGGAGAGACTAAATGTGATATAGAAATTCGAAGGCGTAATGAAATAGGGAATGATGTCTTTCAGAAGCTAAATAAACTATTAAGAAACAGGAAAATTTCGTTAGAAACAAAGAAGAGTGCAGAACTGCTATATCTATTCTCCTACACAGCAGTGAATGCTGGGCAATTAGGAAGAAATGCGGATGCTAAAATTAAGTTTAAACCTTTATCAACATTATGTTAAAATATCTGGGAAGTGTTCTAAGGGAGGAGACAAACTATGACGCCGAAATCTGTAGGCTCATTCGAATAGCGAAAGAAGCCTTCCAAAAGCTAAGCAAAGTATTAATCTTATTAGAAACAAAAAAAAAGGAGTACCCAGTTGTTCAATATTCCTCTATGGTAGTGGATGTTGGACGATCTACTCACATATGAAAAAAAAAAAACTTGAGTCAACAGAAATCTGGATGATGATGAGAATTCCATGGAGGAAGCCTGTGAGTAACGAGAAAGTTTTAAGGAAAATGGAAACAAAAGTGATACTTGGAATCAGAAAGAGACAGTGGAAATTTCTAAGACATATAACGAGGAAAGAAAGCTCGGAAAACTTGACACGCACAGAACATATTAAAAGCAAGGAGAACAGAGAAAAACTGAGTAATTTAGCTTATGAAAATGAATAGCAGAACCAGGTTTAGAAGAGGTAGCAAAAAGGCCAAATTTATTAAGACCTAGAATCCTTTCAAGGAATTGTGGAAATCCATGGTCGTCAATCCTCTAAGGGGACACGGAACATAAAAGAAGAATTTTGATTCTGACATCTCTAATTCGTAGCTCGCATTTTCATTTTTTTTATTTACTTAAACGTTTGTCTTCCTACAATTGACAGTTTGTCCCTCCTTCACGCTTTTCTTTACTAGACTGTTTTGGCGGTCCTGTAGTTTTCTGTCTGTATCTGCTACCATCGCAGTGTCATCTACGTATATTATATTCTTAAGATTGTCATCATCGATAATAAATCCAGGTAGGATCCCTAGAACCTTTAAAATAGCCTCTCTATAAAGTTTGAATAAATAAAAACTAAAACTGATTTAAATTTTGGACAGGTTCTACAGAAGGATGATGAGAATACTGGTGATGAAGCTGAAGCAAGAAATGGCAAAAAAATATAGAAACTAAAGATATAAGTACCCATTGATGTGATTAAGTAGTAGAATGAAATTGGAAGACATGTATAAAAAATATAATAAGATGACAATTTGACCATTGATTTGGCGCGCTTAGAATTGTCTTGAAGAACCTCGTAACTGTCGTCAAGAACTAGAAATCCAATGTAATCCACATAGACGGTAGCATTTCTGAAAACAGCTACAATACCAAAGAGTGTCTTTGAGTATGAAGGAGGCTTGCTTCTAAAACAGTGATTCTTAACCGTTTTAAGTGTGTCGTGAAATATTGTCACGGTAGACATATATAAATATGTGTGTATGGGAGGAGTGTATGATAGAGCGTTAGTATATAAATAAATTAATAAGTTGTTTTTTTTTCAAATAATTCTTTTCACTATTCTTGATACATTTTGGATTTCAATAAAAAAGGAATATCCCACATTAGCTAAAAAGGCTTTACTGCAATTTTCCACTTCTTATTTATGTGAATTAGGCTTCTCAACCCTAAATAACATCAAAAGTAAGAAGCGAAAAAGACTACGTTCAGCTGAAGAAAAAATAGGGGTCTGCTTATCACATATTCGACCAAATATTGAAGAAATCGCGAAAAAACCCACCAGGAATAGGTTTCAGACTAAATAAGCTGCACAAATAGTTGAATAAAAACAATGAAATAAAGTAAGTTTATATTTGTGTGTGCATATTTTTTAAATATATAGTTTTATTTCATTACATTTAAATGTATTCCCTTTAAAAACTTTGCTAGACGTGTGCCGTTGCTTAAAAAGGTTGAGAAACAATATATGATCTCCAGTGAAAAATATCAGTTATTATTAGTGTGAAATAAATAAAAACATTAGGTAGCGACTGGTCCTGCAAAATGAAAAGTGAAATTGATAGGAAGTGGGCAACTGACTAAATATCCGGGATTTGTAAAAAAAAAAAGGTGTAATATAAAAGTCTTGATTAAAAAAGTGTAATATAAAGGTTTAGATTAATGCCCATAATAGTCGCGAAAAGGCTTTCAAATAAGGAAAAGTGTAATCTACAAGAAATGCAGCTCTCCCAAAAAGTAAAAGAAAAAAATGTTCAAATTTTTTTCATATAGTGAAATCGGAGAACTGAATTCAAATTAGTGGCTAGTCAGTTGCATTCACTTTCATACCTCTATATATGTGAAGCAGGCCACTCGTATTCGAAGACAAGATACCCGTCTTCTAACCACTCCCTATTGCAGATGATAATCAGGCGTATTTATATTTATTCAACACCCACAGACCCACCTGTGTTTTATACTGCAACTATGCTGAGCAGACCTTAGTTACAGTTTCTGGAAAAGTAGCGTGTTATCTAGCGTAATAATTTGAACAAGGCCAGCACGCTCAAGCCCTCGACCACGATGACTAGTGACTTCGTGCTAGCACAGCTATAGACGGCACCCAAGAGTTCCGTTTGGATCAATCCGTGATATGGTTTTCATGCACTTTTCAAAGGTGCCGCATGCTGAGATCGATTCCTTCCTGACAAATCGACCGTGGTGAGACTCGAACCCCGATCTTATGGTCAGAATGCGAATGTTTTAACCACTCGGCCATGTGTTCCCATATATATATACTTTTATACAGTTAAAAAAGGCATCTCTTCTCCTTCAAGCTTTCAGTTAAATAGAAGGTTAAACTTGTCTTTCTAACCTTTGGCTATAAGACTAAGAGCAAAAACTCAGAATTCAAAATCGGGGAGACAATGGCAAACAACGACACTATTTCTCGCAAGAAGACATAGCCTAAAGAAAAGGAATCAGTGAAAAGTCATGATTGCCTACATTTTGAACGGATATTTTACCGCTCCGGTAAGTACCTGACTCCTCCTGCTATCCTCTACCTTTACAAGAATCAGATTAGAGCAAAATCGGAGTACTGTTGCCATATATGGGCCGGAACTGCGAGGTCTTCACTTTCCACTCTCGATAGAGTCCAAAAGTGTCCTTATGGGTAATGAATTATTTTCCATCTAATAACCCTTTTTCTCACAGATGAAACATCGCAAGTCTCTCACTGCTCTATCGATATTTCCATAGAGAGTCTTCAGACGAACTACATTCCTTAACCGTGAAGATTAGAACAGGTGGAACTATTTCCTTGAAATCCATATTCTGTTTATATTTATTCCATGATTTGAGCATCACACCAAATGTAAAGATCTTTGTCATTCATTTATAATTTTCACTCGCTTCGTCACTTCTGACAACACTGACAATAGATGCAAAGTCTATTTTGCTATCAAAACCAAAACAAGTAAAATAACTATATTCAATGAAGTTACCCTCATACCCAGTCAGCCAATATTCTTTCCATTTAGCATCGAGGTGCCTCACTGACAAAAACGTTACTTAAGATGACAACAGTGGTCCTACATTTAGCACATAACTCACGTCTTTTCTTACTTAATTATTTCACCCCGTGTAATTAAGACACAAAACGTTACTGATTATGAACGAAAAAAAAATTATTAAAGAGCGAGATCTTACTGTAAAATGATGAGACCTTGCCGCCAATCTAGTACAGCGCTGAAATTTATAAAGTCTAGGTACGATAGAGAAAAATTCATCAGAAAAATTACCATGAGAGTATTTATAGAAAAGGTTACAGGAAAGAAACTTTATTGCAGTGGGAAAGTGATTGAAGCTGAGATTCCAGGTCATGATCAGTGATATTTGAGATTCTTCTTTGCATTTTATCAAGGATTTCTAAATATATAGCAGGAGCACTAGATCATAAGCGTCAGTAATACTGAAAGCATGGACAAATGATCGATTTATAAATATGCAAGACAAATTCTAGCACAATAGAGTGAACCAACTTGCCTAGCTGCAGACCTAGCAATTGATTCAATATAATCTTTCCACTTCCTGTCGGCGGAAAATGTTAGCCCGAGAAGTCATAATGAGTCGTTCTACTGGAGGTTAGCATCAGCCATGCTGATGAGAAACAGCTGAATTAAAAAACTAAAACGCCAGAAAGTGAACATTTTACTGAAATATGTTGGAAATTTTCCAAATTTTTATCTGGAAGCAAGAAAATGCAAGCATTAAAGATGGACACAATATATGGACAAAAGAAGGTGCCAGTTTAAAATGACACCAGAAGAATATAAGAAGTGGATCTGAAAGCCTCTGTTCTCAACAGGTCGCCTTAATTAATTAACAAGCATGCTTAGTATTTAGATAGGTTATTAGGGACACGAGTAAACAAGTTAAAGCTTATGTGTCAGGAAGATGAATAAAAAAAGGTCATGGTAAATTGGTTCATGCATTTACCAATAGCATGAAGGAAAAAGTGATATAAAAACCCAACCAAAATTTGAATTCAGTTCAGTGATTTTGTTTTTCGATTTATCAGCCATTACGACGCCTCCTGCTATCTTCTACCTCCACAAAAGTATTTGTCTTTTTATTTTCTTGGAATATGACACAAGTTTTAAAAAATGGTTGAATCTTAATATCTATCAGCATAAAATGTTTCAGATGTTTAGCTTTCAGTTCGGAATTGACATTGTTGAGCGTGTTGCCATCAACAAGCAACAAAATCAACTCGACTGATTACTTTTGGTATTAGTTTTAACTTGAGTGTTTGCTGTTTGTAAATTACCATTCTCGTGAAACCAAAACTGTACTGTCCTGTTACTAAAAATAAGGTAAAGGCGCCGAAAAGAAGATAACCGCTTTTCAGTTAACGACTGGGTTTAAGTTCGAACATGATCGCTAAAAGATTTGGTTGCTAAATGAGAATTTGTACCTGGCAGCTATTTCAGGAATACCATGCGCGTAATGAGTTTGTATTGACCAACTTCAGATAGCTTCAATGTTCCTATTGCATCATTTATAATTCATTTCTAAATATTTATACACTAGTGTACTGAACAGTAAACGTAATAAACACACTTAAAAATGAAAACATACTGTAATGATTCCATTGCTAGATCAGCTGCTAAGAAAATCGTGCGTGACGATCTTTCTCTCCAGAATCTATCTTACATATCTATAACTCTACCATTCGTCCATACCTGGAATATTGCTGCCGCATATGGTCAGGTGCACCTGCTATATAACTAGAACCCCATGATAAAATCCAAAGAAGAATCAGCAATATTATTGATCCTGATCTGGCGTCTCGGCTTCAGTTACGTTCTCACCGCTGTCAGGTTGCCTCCTTGTGTCATTTCTATAAATACTTTCACGGTAATTATTCGGATGAACCCTTCAATACGGAACTAAGACTTTTTTTTTTTAATTTAAGCGCAGTACTAGACTAGCGTAGTGATTTCATCAATTTACTATTGAGTTGGCTGGATGTCGCCGTAAGTTCTATGCTAACAGTTTCTTTTCTCGCACTTCTCGCTTGTGGAACCGCTCCATAATTTCCAGCCAACTTTAATCTACAAAAAATTAAATGCGATGTCAATTGCTATCTACTGTCCTCCTGATTATTTTTCTCTTCCCGCTCATTAGTAATGTTTCTGTTTCTAATTCTTCCACACCCAGCAACCCTTTGTGTCTTAGTGAATTTACTGCCTTGCATGGAGTGAAATCGATTTAAAAAAAAAAAAATAAAGTATTTTTTTTATTTAATTTTGACTCAATTTAATCAGTTTAATTATTTTGATTCGTTTTAAAGAAAGGGTAAACAATCCCGTTCAAAGTTTTCGTATAAGCTACAATGCCAACTTGTTGGATTTTTTAATATTTTATTTATTCCATAGCTGGTTGTAAGTTCAGGTGTCATCACTTGTCATCAGATAAGTCGTAAAGTGAGGAATTACAGTACTTACAAGATAATATTTGGTTCCATTACGTTTGTGAGTTCAAACGTCAGGCTTAAAAAGTACGTACAGGAATAGAAACCAGCTGAATGGAGAGACAAATTGGTGTAATGAATTAGGAGTGCCTGCAAAATTACATGGGATTTAATTAATCATATTTCACATTACATGTTATTCAAATCCTGACTACAACTACCGTGTGTACGCACCTCCGTCACCCCTCATCCGAAAGTGGACCTTATACACTCATCTGCGATATCTGAAAGACTGCCCACTGTTGTGAGCGTTTATCTAATTATGTCTGTTAAGCGGGTCGTTTCCAGCCTTGCAAGCCAGGTGCAGCTGTGAGGTCATATGGTCATACACTCAGTGGCAGAGAGATTACTTCGGGTCAACATTGCTCTTAACTTGTTTTGATGGTTTGGTGTGATATTGAGTGCAAATTGTATCATGGCGTGACGTGACACATGACATGACACTACATTGGCTTCGTAAGGAGTTCTGAATAATCCCCCAGGAAGGGCACTGGACGAGATAGGTACAGGACTGTAACCCTCTGCTTCGAGTGGCTCTTGGGTTTTGTAAAACATGACAGTTGACAGCTGATTATCCGTGCTCGATTTGCTGAGTCAAATCGAAGCCGGGATACAGAGAAAAAAAAAACAAGATTTTCGATTCAAGTAACCAGATTTTATTTGTAACAATATCGGGTATCGGATATAAATACGTTTACTAGATACAGTTGGTGTCCTGTCTATACTTAGAACAGTATATTTCAAAATTCACGACACGATAGCATCGATGACTAATAGTACAAAAAGTCACATATTATGTGACCAGAAGGTTTTATTACGATATCAATACTATACAAATATGCTCACGAGAATCAAGTGGCGTCTACGCCACGTCGGCAACAGATCATTTATTATACGTTTATAACACCGGGTGAGTTGGAACGAAAGAATGTTTCTTTTATCATCAGAATTGTTTCGACATGAATCAGTTTGATTTCTAATCTTCAGCTTGGCTGTTTGCTTCCAAGCATGCCCGTCTCCTCGGGCCCATTTGCTTGGTATATTTTGTTTTACGGTATATCAACCTCAATGTCGACAGGGATAGTGGCACGGATTGAAGGATCGGAGAGCCGAGTTCGAATTCCAGTTGGATCCATTACATTTACTTACGTGCTAATATCCTTGGGAAAGGTATGAAATCCCCTAAGCTATGGGTAAATAGCAGGACAAATCGTGTTCTATAGCCTTGGATGGCAACTGGTCTACCGCAGAAAGAAATGGCAACCTACTACGGGAAAAAAATCTGCCTTGTCAGTCATGTGTCGAAAGATACATGATCGCCTAAGCGTGTATCACGCATGGCACATAACTGACTGAATGTCGACAAGATTTTTAGAATAGGTTTGTATGAATAGAATATGTATTCTTTGTAAGAAATCAGTTTGTAGATCAGGTATTTTTGTAAAGAGGGTTTTTGTCGAGAGTCAAATCTAATGCTGGTATTTTTTTTAAATGCATTACTAGTAATACATTTCACTTTACAAAAATGTATTGCTGGTAATATTTGTTTTTCAAAAATTTATTGCTGGTAATATCTTTTTCAAAATTACTGTAAAAATCTATTTTTTATACTTTCATATTGTTTTGACAGTAGTTTGGGGGTTAACTATTTACCCGTAGCTGGGACCCTAAAAGGCGTTACAACTCCGGGTCAGGGTGGACCTGGGAAAAGCAGCAATTAAAAGGTCGGCCCATTTGTGAATCTTCAACGCCCACATAGCCAACCCGTGGTTTATACTGGCACTATGCTGAGCAGACCTTAGTTACATACGCTTTTGAATTCAGAGTTATCCTTCTCCTATACTGGTCGCAAACCACAACCAGGTAGTCCAGTCTGTGCTGTTATTTAACCCATATATGAGAGAAGAAGAGATGGATTCACTCTTTTCACATGGGTATTTGTGCGAAGATGAATATAACGATCAGTAGACGTCGACTCGCCGATTTCATATGCAGAGCCGGCAAGCGCTGTTAAGAATATCTTAAGAAAAGAGATCCATTAGAGAAATGAAATGTTATATCAGTAAATGATGGAAACTTTTTCACACAGACGAAGAAGACAAAGACGTGACTCTACAAACGGAAGCTAAGATTACCATGGGCAAAACACGTAAACAACAAGGAATTTTAAAGAAAATGGGAACGAGACAGACTTCTTCTTCTTCTTCTTCTTCTTCTTCTTCTTCTCGTCGTCCTCCTCCTTCTTCTTCTTCTTCTTCTACTACTTCTTCTCCTCCTTCTCCCCTCCTCCTTCTCCTTCTTCTTCTTCTTCTTCAGAACGTTTTCCGTACATGGCTCGCCAAAATTTCCTGTCTTTTGTAGTTCTTAGAAAATTTTGTATTTTTGCTATTTTTCCTAATCCCTTTTGGCCAACCCGTTTACATAAGCACATTAGGTAGGTGATACGCTTCCCCCCGCCCCTCTTGCCCTTGATATGTCTTGTGAATTTTCTAAGTCCTCTTTCCTCACGATGTGCCCCCCCCCAATTTCATCTGTCTCTTTCTGATTCTAACTACAAGTAACTATTTTGTTTCCATTTTCCCTAAAACTCGTCGTTGCACACATGTTCAGTCCAATGTAAGCTCATCATCCTTCCGTAGAACCACATTCATGTTGCTTCAACCTTCTTCTTCTTCTTCTTCTTCAGTGAAGAGATTGTCTAGCAATCACTACCATATAAAAGGACCAGTATTATATAATAGTTCAGTTCGCTTTTCTTTGTTTTAAACGAGATTTTCCTGTTTCCTTTTACTTAGCTTAGCTTTTAGAAAGCATCTTTCGCTATCCCAATTTCGAAGTCGCATTGTCTGTCCTCTGCTAAAATGCTTCCCGAATATCTAATTTTTTTTGTACTTGGCTGAATTTGGTGTCTCCAATTTGTAATTCGGATGTTGGGCTGTTCCCTTTGCTGACAGGCTCTTTCTTTGTTAATATTAAACGTTAAATAGATTGTGCAGGGTTTGTAATATTTAGCGACTTAACGTGAGAAATCGGCGAGTTGAGTTCGAATTCCGCTCGAGGTTTTTACAGTAACTTTCATGTAAATACAGTTTTGGCAAAGTACGAAACAATCTCTTCCATGGCCACGCTATATTGGGCAACAAATCTAGGAGAAGGAAAGCGTTGAATTCAAAACTTGGCCTTAGCGAAACACATCGAAAGCCGTCGAAAGGATCGTGGAGTTCAAACAGACTTTATGATCACGACTATTGTCGATTAAAAAAATACTTTTTAGACAAACTTCGTATTCTTTGAAATGTGTGAGGTTTTGTGATTCCCATTAGAAGCTACAAATAAATGGAAAAACTTTGTTTCTTTTCTTTAATCTTATACGGAAAAATAAGTACGAATTATCTCTCCTTTTTCTTTTCTCACCTTAACACATTTAAAATGTACTCATTACAACCCTCTTCAGTAAAGCACAAAGAACAAGAAGATCCCTTTTTAGTCTTCTGCCGTGGGAAAGGTTTAAAACAGATAATGTCGGAGCGTTAAATTGAATCTGAGACGTCAGGCAGTCTACGTCAACAGTCGTCTGTCTGACTCAAATCGTAACAGCGTATATAGTGTCCCTATAAGCATGATTTGTCTTCCCATGACTAAATCGCTCTTAAGGTAAGAAATCCATTAGGGAAACGAAAGACATTAACATGGAAAATAAAGAGTTACACATAAAAGTAGGTAGCCTCAGAAAGAAGAAATATCTACAGACTTAAATTTTCTTCTTTTTTTCTTTCTTTTTTTCTGGAGTTAAATTCAATAAATCCCTACATGTATCCCAACATTTATTCTTTTAATTTGACCAAGGATAATATACAATGGAAATATTATTAAAACTAATTTGTTGAATTTTCGGAGATTGGCTGATCACTGAAAACAGGATTTGTTCACAAAATGAAATTCTATATTAATAAAATTTTGGACATTAATTTTTTGTAATCTTTCAAAATATTCAACTGATGAATTTAATCTAATTCTAGTTTTTAAATACCTCGTTTCCACCTAGTAAGTGATTTAGCTGTAGATTTTTGTTACTATTTCTAATTTGCGAAATTGACGTACATACATATCTCTATTCAAATTCCAAGTTAAATTTAATTTCGAAAGAATCTTGCATATTTTTCCATGAAAGAAAATGGATAACTATACCCAAATGTTTACACAAATATAATTTTGGAAATGCAATGACAGAATGCCAGTATCCACAGAAACAAGAAACTTAATAATCAAATTTAAAAATTCTTCAGTTAAGTTCTGTAAATCGCTGAAGTGTGTTGTTTTCAAATAACCCATAACCCAGACAGAGGGTGATTTTTTTTTCTTTTCCATTTTTTTCCCCGCGCACAAATTCTAATTAACACCGCTCCTTCTGTGCTTGTGATATTGATTTGAAATTCCAGACTGAAATAATTTTTCTGAATTATTCTAAAGATAATTTTGAATATAATGAATACTTGTTTTGTTTTGTAACTGCTGAAGACAGATTGATTTTGTTGTTATGAATATTTTTTATCATTAAATTCCCTCTAGTCATTACTTTAGCCTTCCAGTACAGTCATTTTATGAGTTCAGTACAGAGATGTCTCAAAGTACATTCAGCATGAAATTTTGGCTTAATTTGTTGCTACACGTTCAGCATTCATTATTTACACGTGGACAAATATCCTCATCTTTGTTGTTTTCATAACGTTTCAACCATTGTGGCCTCCGACATTCACGCGTCTGCCGATCCAAGTAATCATTTTTATTTCTATTTGTTTACAATAAGGTTTCACCTGTACAAGTCCCAGTGGTTAATCGAGGTAGAAAGTAACATTAGGAGGCAGTTTGTAACGATAGGAAGGGACGATAACTGCTAACGCTAGACTTGAACAGGTTAAGATTGTAGTGATCGGGGAAAATCCTCTTGGGAGTCGGTTTCATAGAACAGTGGTTCGCAGGAAGAAGCTGTTCGAGTGGAACTTACTCCCTACCGATGGAATACGGGGGGAATATGGATGGTTTGCTACTATGTAAGTGGCATAGCAGTTCCTTGTCGTGAGGATTAGAACTGGTGGAACTGATCATTTGATAATTGCCACTCTAATGCGGACTAAGTGGCTGTCCTTCCTGGTAGACTTGCAGGGTACTTATGTACGTTTTGTGATAAAATTTGCAAGTCTGACCCCGGACTGAAGAGTCACGTGAGAGTGCATGGAGAGAAAGTCACTTTCAAGACTCTCCAAAAGTCTTTCATGCGTCACATATGTAAAAAGGAATACAGGAGCGAGGGTGATATGCAAAGTCAACTACGGGCCCATGACAACTCAGTTCATCATTGTAGAGATGCCCACCTTTTGTAAAGAAATATCAGGTATCTTATAAACAAAATCTCAAAGTATTGGTACAGCTAACAAAATGTCTGTTAGCTTAACAAAAGAATATTTAATAAAAAGAAAAACTAACAAGCAATAAAACAAAAATAGAAAAATACCGGATGAAGTCATGTAGGTTTTTGTGCGCATTTAAATGAATTTTAATGTAGCCGTGATCGGATAGGCGTGACGTAAGTAGTCTGTATAGCCATATAATAGTGTGACCGATATAATTATTTATGAGTTTGGTTTGATCAGGAACACAATTCCTTAATGGGCATTTGAACTCTTAAAAAATGTGCTTCTCTAATTACTACATGTCCCACGTAGAAAACGTGATATTTAAACAGATCCCTAAACCCAAAATATATGTCCGCTACCTAGGCGATATTTCTAAGAAACAAGAAATAAATAATCTCTAAACCATATTTGAAAAAAAATCTGTCCTTAAATTTACCTACGAACTGAGTCAAAAAAAGAAACTCTTAAGGAGGCATTTGAACTCGGAGGCATTTGAATTGTTCCAGATAGATGTATGTTTATATGCGTGTGTGTGTGGGAGTCTTTCGACATTTATATTCATGTTATGACAAGTAGTGAATACATAAAGGTCAAGTCAAAATCCAATCAACTTGAGCTGCTCGAGGGTGAAACCTGACTACGCGACCGACTGGCCTGACTGGAAGATCTGGTAAGCTCTTACACCATAGCATCACTATAACTTTGCTACACGGTTGCTCAGTGAATTCGTAATTTGTCGATTTCAAATACATGGGTGGGGGAGTTCTTTGTAAAGAAACCTTAAGGTGTCGTCAGGGGTGCGGTTATGTTCATGTTCTTTCTTTAAATGCCCGCCTTAAACGGCGTGACATTTTGAGGTTAAAAGCGTCAACAAAAAATGTACTGAATTGGTTCTGATGTTTATCTATGGGAACAGATAAATACGCGTTCATTAATAAAACAGCGATGACATAAGGACGGTCTGGCATGCATCACATGTATTTTTTTCGTCGAGTTCACCCCAAGCAAGGCAATAAAGCCACCGAGACGCAAGGGGTCACTGGGTTTGGAAGAGTTAGAAACAGGAACATTGCTAAGGAGTAAGAACAGTAATCAGTAGGACAAGGGAGAAATGCCATAAAAGAAACAGTTAGAATAGAATTTACGGTTATATCTCAGCCAGGTAAACTGTAAATTGGCGAAAGCTCGTCACCAGTTGAGTACTGCGTTTAAAGTCAAAGACTCTAGGCACCATAGCGAAGAGCGATATTTATTCTGTTTTCTACAGAAATGTGGCACAAGGCCGAAAAGGGGATTGGGGAAAGGACGGTCTTCTGTCTTAACTATAACTTAGCTAGCCACAAACACTGACCCAATCGTACGAACAATATTCCTTACACCAAAACAACACATTCATACGTACCTTTCTTATTACAACCACCATAATACCTCTTTGTCTCTATGAAAATACTAACTAGTCCCCATATTTACAATTCATTCTGAACAATTACCATGAAAGTATTTATAGAAAACGCAAAAAGAGGCAAACTTACGGTGGGAAAGTGTCTGAAGCCGAGACATAAGATCGATATATATATATATATATATATATATATATATATATATATATATAGATATAGATATATATAAAGAAAGAACAGTAAGATATATAATCCGGTGTTCTTATAGGTATTTTATTTTTACAAAAATAGTGCTCGATGTAAATTTACAGAGCATTAATATTATAAATTAATTGATTTAAAATATGTTTTTTTCCGCTACACAGTTCTAACCATGTTTCAAAAAATTTTTGAAACATAGTTAGAACTGTGTAGCGGAAAAAAACATATTTTAAATCAATTAATTTATAATATATATATATATATATATATATATATATATATATTGTGTGTATTTAGGCAGCATCATTTCATTCATACACGTTTCATTAAATAATATAGACAAGTGTTGTCTATTTATTTTATGTAAATTTTTTTCGTAACGTCTGATATGTTTAATAACATTATCGTTGAACGAAGAAAGAAATTCACAATATCGATCCATACTTTTTTTTAATACAATCTAAGCTTTCGGCTTACATAAGCCATTATCAAAGATGTCAATTACAACATATTAAGCAATATACGGACAAGACAGTGATGAAATGTCCTGTTTGTTGCTGTTAAGGTTGTTCAACTTTTCTTTTGCTATTTCAATTTGCCTTGTAATTCCAAGTATTGATAATATTGTGGGCTGCTGGATCATGTAATTTAAATTGTGGGTATTTAGGCAGCATCTTTTCATTCATACACGAAAAATTTACATAAAATAAATACACAACACTTGTCTATATTATTTAATGAAACGTGTATATATATATATATATATATATATATATATATATATATATATCAACCAACACTCAACAAAGTTTATTACGAATATAGCAACAATATATTAAAGTGCATATAACATTTCAGGCCATTTTATATTTCTACAAATTTCCGGTCTGCTCCCTTATATTGAAACGCTTGTTTTGCAAGTAATTACATAAGTGCAACCGATAAATTTGAAATTTTAATGTAACCATAACAGAGTGTGTTCGCGCGTGTTTTTGAAAAATACACCATCACAACGGAATGCAGATTTTATCGCAGTTACAATAAGTTTGTCTTTGTAATTCAGCCTGAAGATGATCTTAGAAAATTTCAAAAATACTTGGGTTAAAAAAAAACAAAAAACTACGGTGCCTTCCTTGATGAATTTCATCTTAACATGTAGAAATTGATTAGACGAGAAAGGATCGATATGAAAATAAGTACATACAATATGTCTATATTATTCAATGAAACATGTTTAAATATAGATATGCTGCCTATATATATATATATGTGTGTGTGTGTGTGTGTGTGTGTGTGTGTGTGTGTGTGTGTGTGTGTGTGTGTGTGTGTGTGTGTGTGTGTGTGTGTGTGAGAGAGAGAGAGAGAGGCACGGTGGAGTAATGGATAGCGGCTTCGATTGAGGAATCGCAGAGCCGAGTTCGAATTCCAGTCGAATCCATTACATTAACTTACGTGCTAATACCCTTTGGAAAGGTATGAATCCTCTTCCTTTTCCCCCAGCTATGGGTAAAATAGCAGGACTGACTGGTTTCTATAGCCTTTGATGGCAACTGGTCTAGGAGAAGGACAACTCTGAATTCAAAACCTGCGGAAGGTCGTTTGGGAACCTTGTGGCACTCGATGCACCAGGTCTCTGTATTCGTCCCTTCAAAAAGTGTGGATGGTCCTGCACGAGGCCTTCACCACTATAATCAAATCTCATGTGCCGGTGTCGGGCTGTCGGTTTCCTGGAAACTGATCTGCTTGACCCTCATACGTCGAATCTCGACGGGAGAGTCGATTATATATGTTATTTATTAGTAGATCAACAATGTTTTAAAATGTTTATGGGGATGGATGGTAAAAGATGTTTATAAACATGGATCGCAAATTGAAACTATGCATGCTCTTCGTGCTGCAGTTTATACATCCTGGGCGAACATACCAAGCACCCTCATGCAGAAGTTAATAATGAGTACCCCAAAGCGAATTTTAGAAGTAATTCGCAAAAATGGAGGATATATACGGAGAATGAAATTGTTGTTGGGATTGCTATTTGCTATTTTTATTTACATGGTCTTATCTTTATAACCAACCAAAGAAATCCCTTTTTTAATGTTTGTTTAAATTAATCAGTTAAAACTTAAATTTTTCACGTGTTTGTTATTAAACTACATTTTCTAATTAAATGTAAATATTTCGCAAATATATTTTGATTAAAGTAACAGTATTTTATATTTTTTAACCCTTTTGTATCTGGTCATAATATTTTGACCAGGGGTGTATTATGATGATTTGGAACAGAAATGACGTTTGACCCTTGGCATGAAGTGGTCAAGTTTTCAGGGAAGCATCCATGTGAGTTTCTGTTCAAAAAGGTGGCAGTTCTTGAAAAAGTCATTCTGAAGGAAACTTTCTTCTTAAATTTGGGACACGGAGGAAATGAGGATGATTTGACGCCGTCGAATGGTTAAGGCGAATTTGTGTTGCAATGAATAGAGAGTTAAGCTCATTTGAACATTTGCCATGTAAATTGCAATAGAGTAATGTCGTACGCTGTCGGAACTCCAATTATTGAGCGCAAACGGAAGTGCTCTCTTCACCATCCACAACTCATATAACAAAAAACAGACCATAATTTTATCCAGCTCTGCACAGCAACAACTTTTGGAATACCACCCAAAATACCAATGACATAAAGCATCTTTTCTGACAAATCAGGAAGAGGCCCATGATGTTTTCGTGGCAGCCATTTCTGAGCCACTGACCTGCTATAAAGCCAATGATGATTTCGCCCACGAAGACAGATCTGACCAGCAGGCAAGCTTAAGTGAATGTGACAGACTGCGTGACTGCTTAGGCCATCAGCAACGACACCAAGGTATTTCCATCAACAGTACTGCCTTTGCAAAGTTGTATCCGCGGAAAAGAGGTTGTAGATTAGAAAACGAATCATCATTTACAAGACCACCTGAAAGATTTTGAGTTTTATCAAGTGAGGACTGAACAGCTCCAGCCCAGGTGGAGTGATATCCAGTTGTCCTTTCCACAGCGTTGAAATCAGAGTTATCATTCTCATAGACTGAATGTCAGCCAGGGCTAGAAAGTTCAGACTACTTTACTACTGAATCCCTAACTGGAGAAGGAAGACATGGATTCATGCCTTTCTCAATGAACGTAACTAACACGGAGAAAACTTGAACTCGGCTTGCCTAAATCATCATTTTCGGGTAGATAACTTATACTACCAACACATTAGTAATATTTTTTTCTGTTTGCGTCTTCCTTCAGGACCTTGAAGATCATGGCTCTCCACAACATCATATCCTTTGTAGCTCTTAGTAATATTTATCTTCCCTGCAAATTACTTTTTCCACATTCAGTTTTGATCTTAGTTTATATTTATATATATATATATATATATATATATATATATATATATATATATATATATATATGTATGTATGTATGTATGTATGTATGTACGAGGTCTGTCTGAAAAGTAACGAGAGTCTTGGCGTGCTGTGTGAGCTATTAGTGATACACGGGTAAGGGGTTTCTGTTATCATCTAACATGATATCTTGGGAGTATATAACTGTAATCTTAGCTATCTGCAACCATTGCATTTTTTCACATGTTTTTGTGGCAGGACAACACGTAGCTGCTTCACCACGACAATGCACCGCTCACAACGCCCTGAGCATCCCTCAGTTCCTGGGCTAAAAAAACCTCGCCGTACTGGAAGAACTTCCCTATTCACATGAACTTGGCCCATGTGACTTTTTTCTTTTCCTCAAGCTCAAGGGGTTCATCAAGGGGACCTGTTCTGAAGGCCGTAACGACGGAGCTGAGGGGTATCCAGGAAGAATCTTTCCAGGAATGATGGAAAAATAGTCCTGTTACTTTTCAACCAGACATCGTATATATATATATATATATATATATATATATATATATATATATATATATATATATATATATGCATATATAAAAATTCAAATGATCAAACAAAAAATATTTTTCAAAAAACGAAAATCCTGATGAAATCAAAAATAAACGAAAATGACATGTTCATTAATTAATCATGGCTAAATAAAGTTCAAATACTTATATATTATTCCATGATTATTTTCAACTTATTCAAGACGATCTTCGCCCTCTCTAACTATCTAACTTTCTGTCCTGGAGCAACAATTTGACTGACAAGTTTCACGTACGATTTCATTTCATGACTTTTTTCACTGCTTTTTGGACAGGCATAGCTGAAACTCCTCTCTTACGTGCCAATCATCTTATGGATTGAGTTGGATATTTTCTAATTGATTTCTTTAGCTCTAAATTGAAATGATGATTCCTCTTCCTGTTGTGACCTCCTGATCAATTTTTCCTCTCTACTGTTCCCTCTTTTTTTTTTTTAAATCGATCTCTTGATGGTTCTTGAAAGGTCTTTGAAGATGGAAGCCAGAGTATGAATGTTGGTACAATTACTGAAGTCCTAAATGATCTTTTTCCTCTCACCATTGCTTATTTGGGAAGATAGTCTTATCTCAAAACCTGTAAAAAAGAAACACAATTAGTTTAGTGTTTTTTTTAAGATATTAAGCACTTTAAACATTATTCTAGTGAATAGTCGTATTTGAGTAGGCGCTCCGTTTATCCATTTATTATTTTCGTCTGCCAGCCTGAAAGTTCGAGAAATTAAAGAAAGTTACGCCTTACCGCCTTGACCACCGAGAACAGACGTTTAGACGTGGCAAAATTCCGCGCTTTCAATCGAAATTTCTCCCGTCATAGAGATCTCGAAGTTTTTCATATCTGCGCAGTTTTGTATCAAGCAGTAGACGAAAATAAACAAATATATGGGTATCAAGTAAAGATAAGGTTTAAAGTGACAAAAATCCACTCATATATATATATATATATAATGATTTTCCAGGCGTAGCTTAGATATGGTACAAGGCCGGAAGTAGGAGACACACAGTGAGGATCGAACTGACTACTCAGTCGTAACTGTTCAAGCGAGACATGCTTGCTAACCATTACACCGCCACGTGGTGATTATATATATATATATATATATATATATATATATATATATATATATATATATATATATATATATATATATATATATATATATATATATATATATATATATGTGTGTGTGTGTGTGTGTGTGTGTGTGTGTTTGCGCGCTCGCATCGGTCGCCTGTGCTTAAGCCTGTATTGACTTTAAGTATAAATAAAGATGAATCATTGTTTGAATCACATTACTTATTCTCATGTTTAAAAATCAGTCTGTGGCACTTCCGCAATCTAATGTCGGGCGTCTGTTAGTTTCCTTGTTGAGTGGCAGTGTCTGAAAACAGACCAGATAAATTTGCTTTCCAAACCGGAAACTTGCCTGAAATTCTCACGTTATGAAAATATTGGACTTCAAAGTACACGAACGCGGCTGGCGTCACACCCTGCACAAATTACTTGGACTAATAAACTAGTCAAACAAAACTAACTGGATTATATCAGCCTATACAGTATTTTCGCCTTCTGATGGCAGCTGATTGAAATTCGATGACTGAAAAAATGCTTCAAGAAATAATACGAGTAAATTCCAAATACATTGTTAAATAAATATTGCTATGTCCCTTCAAGAAGTAGGCGATCATTAGCCTCCAAACATCCTCTTTATTTTCTTTATTATCTGTAAATTACCATTCCTTCTTAGGAAAGATAGTGTAGTATTTTCCCATTGCGTTTTCCACGAGTTGATTTTCAGAGTTTTCCATCTATTAAACTGGTTGCCAGCAATGAATATTGATTCCAGTCTACCTTGCTATTTACTCCATAGCTTGGTGATCAAAGAAGAAACTGATTCATGCCTTCTCGAAACGTCATTAGATCGAAAGTGAACGCAGAATGGGAGGTTAGATTTTGAAATCCACTTTCGGCGCCGATAATTGTTACACTACCTGCACAGGAATTCCGACCTTAATGTAAAGCGGGACTTCAACATTTATTTTCTGTGTGTTAAACGCTTCAAGGTTTGGAGAATTTAGACATATTAAAGACAAAGGAGTCGCAAGGTAGCAGTGAGTAAATTTCTTAACGAGTTTGAATGAATAGAGTATAGATAGAAGACAAGAAGTCGTGGAGAGTCATGATCAACCCTGTCCTAAAATGACGTGATATACAAAAGAAGGCAAATATCAGGATATTTTTGTGAGATGTCAGATCGACAAAATTTCTTATCAGTCGCTCCAAGACAAATATTACTAGAACTCAACATGAGTCAAATCGACGTCCATGGAGTCAAATCACCCCAATCTCATCCGTATTTAGACTCTAAGGAGGAAATTCCAGTCAACTTTTTTCCAAGCGCTGCTACTTTGTTGGATAGACTCCAACGTGGATGCTTCACTGAACACCAAAATCTTAATGAGGCGTCTGTCGTTATCCATCCTCAAAATATTCACGTCTTTTGGCCGTATCTTACATTCATATATCACTTCTAATTCAGTTACGCTTTGCCTTGAGCGGCTCTCGAGCCTTGTACTGGGCTAAATTTTAGTAAAAAATAAAGAAAGAAACAAAACAACCTACCTTCATTACCATCTCCAAATCGAAAAAATACCTGATTCATGCTTATTGCTAGATTGAGAAAATCCAAGATAAAGAATTTTCTCGCGAGACATTTTGTTAACCGCTCCTGAATGGGTAATAACAATACAGCGTTCCTCAAATAGCGTGTTTTCATTATTTTCTTTTCAAATTTCATGACAAAAGCTTTTAATTCATGTTCGCCGTCAGTTATTTTCTTTTTGGTTTGTAAATTTTATTCAGTATTTGATCTTAATTTAAAGCCCGAAGTGTTTTTAGTGCAAGATTGAGTTCAGCACAGCACAGCTATTTTGAGGCTCATCCGTGTGAGAAATCCTGATGCAAATTTTCCATTTGACTTTGCATGATCAATTCCTCATCCTTTCACATCAACTCTTCAAATAAATTATTCTGTAATACCGAACTCAACTACCACCAAAGGTTAATGAAGTCCCTAATAATGCACTTATATGTTCTCATTGGCTAACCACTGTAATATCTGTGCTATGGCAGCAAATTCTGGACAATCTTTTCACAGATGTCGAAGAGACTTGAAGTTACAGATGTGATTCTATTGACTAATGTCCTTAGAATAATAAAAAAAAGCAGTGCCGAATTGTTATGTAATATCAAATTTAAGTAATAATCACACAAGTAATAATAGCACCTTTAAAAATAAATGGCAGAAGTGGAAAAATGGGGGAAAATATAAGATTATTGAAATACAGTGTAACCCGGATATAAGAGACCCGGTTATAAGAGAAACCCGTATATAAGAGAGACTTTCTCTGGTCCCAAATTAGAGCTTGTGTTAATGTATATAAATTAGACCAAACCCGGATATAAGAGAAACCCGGATATAAGAGACTTCTTCTCCGGCCCCGACAACTCTTATATCCGGGTTACACTGTATACACTATTGGCAAAAAATTGGTTTTGAATGAAATCTAATTTTTATAAATATGTCATATATAATCTTTTATATCTTTATTTACTTTTTAATATTATCAAAAAATTGAATTGTTTTAGCTCCATTTGTTAATATAAATCTATACGTTTAAAATGTAAGAAAAACATTTATAATAAAAGCAAATACGTTTAGACATGAGCACAACGTTTTATATTAATTATCGAATTTAATAACTTGAATGTTATGTTGTGCACGTTGAAACACTGGTTCCATACGATCACCGAAGTTAAGCAACGTCGATCCTGGTCAGTACCTAGATGGGTGACCGCTTGAGAACAACATGTTCTGTAGGCTTAGATGTGCGAGTGGTGTAATAGATAAGGTCTCGAAACTGTTAATCGGAGAGACGAGTTCGAATGCCAGCTTGGTTCGTTATACTCATTTACGCACAAATATCCTTGGGAAAGGGAGAAATCCACCTCTTCTCCCCCCCCTCAGCTATGAGTTAATTAGTAAAACTTGTATCACTAAAAAAGTTATTATTGCAAGAAAAAAATAGTATATAGAATATTTGAGTTTCGGTATTAAATAACCCATAAAGGTTGATATGCCGCTAAACAAAAACAAAAAAAAAACACAACCCAAAATGTCATTTTTACCGGTTCACCGTCGATTATCTAATCTCCTATATGGCAGTTACAGTTGAAATATCCAAGACACATAATGAAGAAAGAAGGCTTGCTGAATTTAATACTCACACTTGCTCCTTCAATATGAAAGTAAAACAAGCAAACGGAAACAGCGAGTAGTCAACGACTTTGTGTGAATACATGACAAAATAACAATAAATGGTAAAGATGGTGAAGAATTAAATATTACGTAAAGTAACAAAAGATAGGAAGATGTGGAGAGCCACCATCGTTTACGCCGTTTAGGGACACGATACATAGACGTTACTCAGTAATCGTCACATTAACACAGTGCCTCATCCAACCAAATTCTTATTAATATATATGTATATTTTTAATTCGCAGTATGTTAAATTTGACATAATAATTTTAAAAAACACTATGACCATTCAAGGCGTAGACAATCATGGGCCTCTGCGACTTCCTTTTCGTTGTTATCTGTGAATTATCCTAACTTCTTAGTAAATATATTGGTGTCGGTTTCTGTTGAAACCTTCATTGTTTTGAGTTCAGAAAAGGCTTTCTCCTAGACTGGCTGCCACCCAAGGCTAGAGAGCATAGTCTGAGCTGTTATTTAATCTAAAGATGGGAGGGAGATAAATTCATTCAGGTCTTTCTTAAGACATTGGTGCAAAATGAACGCTACAGATGAGTCTGGAATTTGAACTCAGACCGTCAATTACATTTTCTCTGCTAATAACCATTACGTCTCCCGCATATCCACCACTTGATGACAAATATTAATGCTAAAAATGCTAATATTTTTGTATGTAATAAGTACTTCTGGATTTATGGGTTTAACAATTTTAATCCGAAAATTTTGCGATAAGGATATTTTTCGTTCGTAGATTCACTGCAGCTAAACAAACAATAACATACTTTTAAAATCATCACCTATTATTTACTCCAGTATAATAGGGCAGGTTGATTTTTCACTGTCTTTAGAAAATAAAAATTGCACTCCGTATGAAGGCTAGAGTTTAATGTGATTAGGGATGACACCAAAAATTAGGTGTAAGTACAGAAATATCTAATTTCAATACGAAATGACTTCAAAATTTTACTATTTCAAGTGTACATGCAAATTGATATATATTGTATTAGATACATTGAATGGAAAATATAATCAAACTAGAAGTCTAATTTACAACTACAAGCAAAATATGCATTTTTTTTACCGTATTCCATAAGAATAAAAAAAAGGCTACTTATTGAATAAGATCTTACAGCATTTGTTAGGTTATATTAATAAAAACAAAGAATAGATGAAAGTGTATATAACACCATAAGATTGCTGGGTACTGATTATAAGACACAATGTTTTAAATTTGCATTGTTTATTGAAAATCACTAAAAACTACTGCACTGGATACCATATTACATCATGATATAGCTAAAGTGTTCAGTATTGTTTAGTAACAACGAAGATAATGACATTATTCCGTCTATAAATAATGCAAATTAAACCGGCTTCTCAAGGAAATCTAGACAAAAAAGTAATGGAAGATTAGTAAAATGGTGACCCTGCTTTAGTAAAACGATTAACATGTCTTTCTTGTAAACTATTTCTACTATTGTGTGTTTGTTTTTTAGCTAGTGCGCAACACTTAAGTCCTTGGGGAGTTGAATAGTTACGTATTTTCGATCGGATCTACTGGTTAGTTTTTGATCCCCTGTAAAAGCTAGGTTATTGAATGTTATTTTTAAGGCCTACACAAATCCTCATTTCTATCTTGGCGGTTATCGCTAGAGATTAAATGATAGCAAATCACTTCAAGCCTCCAACAAGTTTCTTGGTAACCTTGCAGAACTCACCTACGCCTTGGCCAGTCACAACTTTTCTTCGGCTTTCCGGCTTTTTCAATATCGTTTCTTGTATTTGCGGGGAGGGGGGATAGCTAAAATATTTGGGAAGTCTTTTAACAGACGACGAAAAATGATTCATTCATTTTATTCGGATTCATTCGTTCGTTATTTTGTTCCCCCCACCCAAAACTCATCAATGTGTAATAACAACAAAAGCTGTTTGAATTTTTTTTAGTTCTTTACATTTTTTAATTTTTTTTTTAATCAGTAACCGTTTTTCAACGGCCTAAAATAAATTGCTAATAATTCAGTACCCCGTTGCTTAGATGACGGCAAGATGATCAGATTTAAAATCTAAACTGTTTTTCTCTTTAAAATACATTCATTAGAAAATATATTCAGCTTAAATACAGAAAGTCTTAAAAAGGCCTTCTAGCTTATACGCTATTCACATATACCAGAGATTGTTAAGCACCTCGACGTGGTGTAATGGTTAGCAAGCTTGTCTCGCGAGATCAATTACAATTAGTGAGTTCGATCCCCAATACTTTCTAAGCAACGCTTGGAAAATAACTATACCAGAGAATGTTAGGCACATCGACCTGGTGTAATGGTTAGCAAACTTGTCTCGCTAGAACCATTATAGCTGATTAGGGAGTTCAATCCTCACTGGGTACCCCATGCTTTCGGCCATGTGCCACATCTAAGCTCCGCATAGAAAATCTTTGGGCACCTCGAGGCGGTGTAATGATTAGCAAGCTTGTCTAGCTAGAACAAATACGACTGAGTAGTGAGTTCGATCCTCACTGGGTGCCCCCTACATTCGGCCTTATGTCATATCTAAGCTACGATTGGAAAAATCACTATACCAGAGGTTGTTGTCAGATAGAGTAATTATCCCTCTCGACGCAGACTTTCATTTCAATTTCGTTCAAACAAAGTCTGTGTTTATGTGAGCACAAGTTTCTTTTAATTCAATTTATTTTTAATTCACAGACCTAAAAATTATCTTTTATTAAATTAAAGAAAAAACTTTAAAGAATAATTTTGTACATTACTGAATAATTTCTATAAAATGTTTTAATTATCTACCTTTCTTACGGTTTAAAAATGAATTTTTCTTGTTTCCAAATTTATGAGTTTCATGTTCAGCCGTAAAAATGTATGTAGGTGTGTGTTCTTGTTTAGACATTGAATGGCACAAGAACAAGTGAATCACTCACGCACAACGCTAACATACGCATATACATTAAATATACACACACAAAGTCTCACGCATAAGGTTTGACAGACAATGAATCAGCTTTAATTTTAGAACTAACAAGCTAGGTTAAAACTTCGTTTTAACGGTCCATTCTATCCTATAAACAGTTTCATTTGCCTTAATGAATCTTCCTGTTAAGAAGTTGTCAACTTCCTCTAAGCTTCTTTCTAGTCTCAAAACAGCTGCATTGCATCCTTTCTTATGTATACGATCTACGTTAATATGTCCTTTAAAAGCTTTTGAAAGAACAGGAGAATACAGAACAATCCCTCTATTATCAATTCTATAAGTTCACCTATTTCTTGCTATGGCAGCAGTTCTTCATCCATTTTCAAGTGATCTTCTTCTATAGAGAGGATATTCTGTCACTTCACGTTTAGTTTCATTAATTGAGTATTTTGGATAAACTTTTTCACATTGTCCATTTTTCATACGTAATTCTTGTGGGTTCATTGTACAGAAATGACCATAAACCATTTGTGTTGGGATAATCTCATATAATTCAGAATCTAATTTAGGATCAGGTATTTCAGCATTAATGATTTTATTAATATCCTGAGGATATTCACTATGTTCACAAGCTAAAAGTGACTGTGTGTATGTGGTAAGCCTGTCTTCTGCCATTCAACGGTGTAAGTGTAGGCTTTTGGTTTTCCAAAGATTCCACAATTTCTTTGATTTATTGCTTTGATTAATTTAGTTAATTAGATTTTAAACACTCTCGCAATAAGTTCATGTTGATCTTTAGATTTTTCTTTTAATTTTTGTAATTTTTTAAAAAATTATTTTATTCAAATTTTCTTGAATTTTTTTATCTGAAATCTTTTGGATTTTTTTATTAAGAATTATTACATTTTTTTATTCAGAACTTTTGATCATTCTTGTTAAAATATTTTCGAACAATAAGTTATGAGATTTTTGAAAATTATTTTCTTTGATGAAAATTTTTAGATTTTTTTCATTAAAATTTTCGTTATTAGCGTTGGTGATTTAAAAATGACTAAATTATGCTTTTAGCTATGAGTGTGTCGTCAACTGAATATGATATAAACCTCACGTCAGAACAATGACATTCTAAATTATATATGAAGTTAAAAAAAAAATAATAGAAATAAAAAAGAAAGATAATTCTTCACTTTCGCTGCTCAAATGGCGGTGCTTGTATTGGTCATTAAAGGGCAGGTAATTCATGTTTGACGTATTGGTTAATGTCGTCTCTCTTTCTTCCTTATTTCTGCTGATTTTCATCTCTTATTTCCTAGATTAAAAAAAAAATAGACATAACGTTTTAGCTATTTTAAAAATCTTATTTTTATTGTTGGCTTATCTAATCAAGATCTCAAACGTCGTTAAAAAATATTTTTATTTTAAAAAAAAATGTTTATTGTTGGTTTATTTAACCGAGAAACGTTGCTCTCTAGAGCGAAGCAGAAGGTCAATTTCCTTTCATCTTCGAATAAAATTAAAACGTTATTTCTTTTATAATATTCATCATATTTTATAATCTTACTTATTATAAAACGCAGATTGTGTGTGTGTGTGTGTGCGTGTGCGTGTGTGTGTGTGTGTGTGTGTGTGTGTAACGTTTATATATTGGATCGGATTTCCTACATTTTTCAACCGATTTCAACAAAACTTCACAGGACTACATAAAATTACCTTGTGGTGGTTCTAACAGCGCCAAAACTGGGAAAAATATAATTGTTTTTGCAAAAAATCAATTTGAAAACACGATTAAGAGACATCGTGAAAATGGAAGGGGGACAACTCACATCGGGTTGTTTGTGTGTGTGGGTTACTTTAAATATGGGAGCGGATTTCCTATATCTTTCAGCCGATAAAACAAAACTTCACTATTTTTTTTTTTTTGGCAGGTAGTGTTTCTTATTCTCTTGCACACTTTTTTCTTTATTTTTAACATTCAGAATGCTTTAAAAATTCCATTTACAAGACAATTATTTATAATAAAATTCTATTAAATCAGTAGACTCATAACGATTGAAAACAATGTTTCTGTTTTGAGTTTGGGTTTGACCAATTCGTAAAAAAGAAAAAAAAAAGAAAAGAAAAGATAATTAAGAAATGCGTGTCCGTCAACCTTAAACAATAATCTAACGATCTCTACTGATTGTACGAATACAAACATCGGAATAAGTTCTTTATCTTTAGGGAAAGATAATGAAATCTAAACATACACAAGTCCTAACTAAAAATAATAACCGGAACGGGAAACTACTTTAAATACACATGGTGTCCAATTTTTTTACTGTATTCAATAAGTAAAAATCATAAATTGTAAAAGATTATTATATATTACAGAGAAGGCTACTAAATGAATAAGATTTGTTAGATCATAATTAATAAACCCAAATAAAGTTAATATTTTTTGTATTAGAAACAACGAATGGAAAATATATTCAAATCAGAATTCTAATTATGAATTACCACAGGCAAAATATGCAATTGTTTTTACTGTATTCAATAAGTAAAAATCATAAATTGTAAAACTAAAAGATTACAGAAAGACTACCTACATTTTTCAACCGATTTCAACAAAACTTCACTTTTTTTGGCAGGTAGTGTTTCTTATTCTCTTGTACACTTTTTTCTTTATTTTTAACATTCAGAATGTTTTAAAAGTTCCATTTACAAGACAATTATTTATGATAAAATTCTATTCAATCAGTAGACTCATAACGATTGAAAACAATGTTTTTGTTTGAGTTTGGGTTTGACCAATTCGTAAAAAATTAAAAAAAAAAACTAATTAAGACATGCGTGTCCGTCAACCTTAAACAATAATCTTTGTCAATTTTATTTTTCAGTCTTTATGATGGTAGATACTTGATCTATCTCTTACTGTTATATCCCCGGGCAACGCCGGGCTCTACTGCTAGTAATTACTATTCGAGCCTAATTTTGATAAAATTCTAAATCAGGATATTTCTAGATTTTTGTGAATATTTCTTTTGCAAATTTTATAATCATAATAAATGTTATAACCTGTAACAGCAGACTATCATATCGGCATTAAATATGACCCAGTTTCATGACCGGCTAAGAGAAATTATTATCATTTCTCAGTTACATCTCTGTCTTCGAGTAGAGTGCAGCTCAGCTGGGTCTCTGTCCGTGGACAGAGAGGAAACTGAAGAAAATAAATACTTTGAAATGTTCGGTCCTGGGGAACATCTGCTCAACGCGGCATTCCAACATTGCTTTAGATAGGTGGGGATCGATAGTCGTTACTGAAGTCCAACAAAACCGATTGTTACGCGGGATTGGCCTGAGTTCCCCCACATTAAGCTTCATCTTGTATCTCTGTAGGGAGAGACGGACATAAAAAAAATTTAAGATATAGATTTCTAAGGTTCACAGCATTTGGATCATGGAAAATGTCGTTGTTGGCGAATCGGGATCATTTCTGAAATATGTGTTCGGCCTTGGCAGCATCGTTTGGAACGTTTTGGGATTATGTATTTGCTGTGGGGGTGATTAGTATGTTCTGAGGGGATTCAACAGAAACTGGCTATCAGGTCATTGCTGCATACATTATGGTTACAAATAAAATCAAATGAGACATTAAGTTCTAATAAATTATTCCAATACACTCATTCCTTGACTTTTCGAATCAGGAATTTTCAAAGAAAGGCAAAGAAAAAGAAAGAGAGCATCGTGATTGCCACATTTTACTCAGACGAGAACCGTTCCGTCAACTTTTTGTTAAAGAATCTATCTTGTTTTGGCGTCCATGGCAAACTAAGTTAACTTTTAAGACCAATTTCATAGGTATCATGCATATATGACAGATCTGTATCCTTGATTGGACTTGTATGCCCTACGACCCTCTGTGTACCAACATGTGTCTCCTCAACCCAGTTGGCAATCTGCAAACTTTATTGCAAACAACACAGGTATTTTCGGCAGGACGACGAGAGTTTAATTGGCTTGTTTCTGGTTGTTATGAGCTTTCAAATGGTTTACATAGTCTGCCGTCGATAACAGGATGCGCTCAAACATAACCACATTTCCAAGATTGCATATAAGTTGGCAGATCAGAATGAGTGACTCTTCGGAGATCATGCTTAATCTGAGCATGCCTGAGACGTTGCATCACCCATTTATAAACATGACCCCCGGTCTGTGCGATTTAAATGCACGTACATGCATAAAGCGAAGGGAAAGATAGATAGATAGATAGATAGATAGATAGATAGAGAGAGAGAGAGAGAGAGAGAGAGAGAGACGAAGATTTACAGACAGAGATAGATACACAAACGAGCAAGAACGAAGTGTGAGAGAAAGTGACAGAGCGAAGTGTGACTGAGAAAGAGAGCAAGAGAGAAACACACGCAGAAAGATAGACACACAGAAATAGAGAAACAATGAGAGGCAATAACAGAGTCACAATACAAAATAGTGCTAAAGAGAGAGAGACAGACAGCCATACAGATAGATCAACAGTAAGGAAAACAGTGACAGATATATATTGTGTGCAGAGAGAGAGAGAGAGAGAGAGAGAGAGAGAGAAAGAGAGTGGGTGAGAGAATGAAGAGGGAAAAAGAGAAAGTGAATGTGTGTGTGTGTGACCGAAAATCATATATATAGAAACATACATGAATGAATAGATAGATCTGAGATTACTGAGATAGATAGATAAATGTGAAATTAATGACATCGATAGATAGATAGAGAAAGAGAGAGAGAGAGAGAGAAATCTGAGATAGATAGATAGATAGATAGATAGAGAGAGAGAGATATGAGGTAGATAGATAGATAGATAGATAGAGAAAGAGAGAGATCTGAGATAGATAGATAGATAGATAGATAGAGAGAGAGAGAGAGAGATCTGATATAGATAGATAGATAGATAGATAGAGAGAAAGAGAGAGAGAGATCTGATATAGATAGATAGATAGATAGAGAGAGAGAGAGAGATCTGATAGATAGATAGATAGATAGAGAGAGAGAGAGAGATCTGATATAGATAGATAGATAGATAGATAGTGAGAGAGAGAGAGATCTGATATAGATAGATAGATAGATAGATAGATAGAGAGAGAGAGAGAGAGAGAGAGAGATCTGAGATAGATAGATAGATAGATAGATAGATAGATAGAGAGAGAGAGATCTGATATAGATAGATAGATAGATAGATAGATAGAGAGAGAGAGAGAGAGAGAGAGAGAGATCTGAGATAGATAGATAGATAGATAGATAGATAGATAGAGAGAGAGAGATCTGATATAGATAGATAGATAGATAGATAGATAGATAGATAGATAGATAGATAGATAGAGAGAGAGAGAGAGAGAGATCTGAGATAGATAGATAGATAGATAGATAGATAGATAGATAGATAGATAGATAGATAGATAGATAACGAGTGTGAATATGGATATAGAGAGAAACACACGCAGGAAGACAGACACAGGTAAATAGAAACAATGAGAAGAAGTGACGTGTGGAGAGAGACAGTGCAAAAACCGAGTTTGGGACAAGAATATAGAGACAGAGAGGAAAGGAAACAATAAGAGACAGTGACAGGCAGAGAGAGAGAGATATATACAATAGAGGCACAGAGAGAAGAGAGGGTTAGAGAGGCAGGCCTTGTTTACAACTTCCCTTTTCAAAACTACGGAGTCAAAAAAAATAATGTATTTGTTAGGTTAAAATTTCATTTCTCAGGCTAAAAGCGAAAACTAGTTGTAATGTAGTTTTGAAATCCAAATAGTTGCGTCTGAACCTCTGAAGAATTCAGATAATATATATTCTGAACCCTTCTTTTAGTTCTTTAAACTCTGCGCTGTCACTTTCCCTGTAAATAGTCAAAGAAAATTTAACATCCATTCAACAAGTATTTTTGTTTATTTGAGTGCTTTCTTTTCTTTCGTTATTTACCTCTCCCTCCCTCACTCTTTCACACACACACACACACACACACACACACACACACACACACACACACACACACACACACACACACACACACACACACACACACACTATGTATATATTTATCTGACTGTGTTATATTCCTGAAACTAAGGTAGCGGAATCACCGTTTCAGCCATATTGTTTTTGTGTGAATTGTTTAGACATGGAAGTACCGTTTCAGCCATATTGTTTTTGTGTGAATTGTTTAGACATGGAAGTACCGTTTCAGCCATATTGTTTTTGTGTGAATTGTTTAGACACGGAAGTACCGTTTCAGCCATATTGTTTTTGTGTGAATTGTTTAGACACGGAAGTACCGTTTCAGCCATATTTTTTTTGTGTGAATTGTTTAGACATGGAAGTACCGTTTCAGCCATATTGTTTTTGTGTGAATTGTTTAGACACGGAAGTACCGTTTCAGCCATATTGTTTTTGTGTGAATTGTTTAGACACGGAAGTACCGTTTCAGCCATATTGTTTTTGTGTGAATTGTTTAGACATGGAAGTACCGTTTCAGCCATATTGTTTTTGTGTGAATTGTTTAGACACGGAAGTACCGTTTCAGCCATATTGTTTTTGTGTGAATTGTTTAGACATGGAAGTACCGTTTCAGCCATATTGTTTTTGTGTGAATTGTTTAGACACGGAAGTACCGTTTCAGCCATATTGTTTTTGTGTGAATTGTTTAGACACGGAATTACCGTGTCGGCCATATTGTTTTTGTGTGAATAAAAGAACTGAAGATCGTTTCGGCGGAGAGAAGACTTAAGTCAAAACTGCGTTGGCGTTAGCACTACAGAACCTCCACCTAACAAGTTTTTGTTTCTAATGTTATTTTTCAATACAGTAGTACCTTATTTAGTTTTTGAAAAGTATATTTTCCTATGCATCGTTGAGTTTCTTTATTATATATTCTGTCGTTGTTTTTATTGCACTTAATTTTGACATCCCGATACTCAACTTGGTGTATCCCTTTTGTTCACCACCCTTTTGTCTTCTTACAATCAATAATCAGTCATTTCTTCTTGTTTTCCTAGTCTACATTATCTCATACAGTGTCATCTGTGCGACGATGATTTTTAATGCTAATTAAACGCAAGGTTTCTCTCGGCGATAATAAATCCTGGTAGATTATCTATTTTAGTAGACTCGTCGTGCTGTATTAAATAAATCCGGTGAAAAAAAAAAACACATAATTCCTTTTTTGGATGTTCGTTGTTTGTTCGTAAAAGACTGATTTGTTCCCATTATCGATTGTGAATTATTCATATATCCTTTCCGTGTAGATCAAGGTTTTGTAGCATGTCAAGAAGTTCTTACTGAGGAGTACTTTTTAGTATCATAGTTTTGTCATAACAATAGGAAGTTTGATTCAGACTTAGTACGCTACAATTGTGATTTTATACGAGCCTAAGCCCCCACGCAGCTATCGTTTAAAAATCAGAACAGACTAGGCTATCTAGCCTTGATTGGCAGCCAGCCTAAAACAACAACTCTGAATACCAAACCGTGGAGAAGACAACGAGAAACCACTTCACTATTTTATTCCAAGAAGCCGTGGCAACTCAAATAAAGAAAATAAAATAAAATTTATCTTTGTAGAATGGTGATCCTGAAGGAATATACCATTATGAGAGAAAATCTACGCTTGCTAGATTTATTAAAAAGAATTAATTAAAAGTACTTTATATAGATTAAGATATTAGTCTGGAAATGATTGTAATTTGATAAAATGTAATTTGTGTAACGATTATAAAATTATTTATCTCCCATCTGATAGATATGGACCATCGCGTAAAGAAGTGTAGTTCAACATGGATACTTTTAGAATAGAAAAAGAGTAGATTAAAAAAAAAAGAAAAAAAAGACAAATCTATTTTTCTTAAATTTTCAGAAATATAAAGAAGGGATTGGAAAACAAAGGTATTCACTTATTCTACAAGTAACCCACCTACACAAAAACGTATTTGCATAGATAGCTTGGCCTAGAGACAGAGAAACAGGCAAGAATGTACATTGCATTGTATACCTGAGATAGAGATCAAAATGAAATTGTTGAGTCAATTCATTTTTGTGCGCATATAAGTTCTTGAGCATGCGCATTTGGGCATAAGCGTGGACTTGCATATCCAGTCGACCAAAATTACATATTTCCGAGGCTCACACAGACAAAAATAGAAAAAAATGTTCAATAGAAAAAATAGGTATTATTTTACTATACTAAATATAAATTAAATTTCTTTATTGGTAGCATGTATTTATGCATAAAAAACAGAGATTGGTAACACGTATGTGCTTGATAGCTATCAAGCTAGATATATAGATAGGTGTGTGTGTGTGTGTGTGTGTGTGTGTGTGTGTGCGCGCGCGCACGCACACACACACATACGAATAAATTAACCAAAATAATAATGAAGTTACAGCGAGGGAAGATTTTCTGCAGTTCAGATATTACACCAATTATGATTTTTTTAAAATCATTTCCCTCTAAGCAAGGCTGTGATGCCACTAGAACGCAGGGGATTACTGGAAGTTAAGAGAATGAGAAGACTGAGAAAAGGGGAGGATTGGTGAAAGAACAATAAAGGAACAGGGTTCAAGAAGACAGATTGACGTTCCATTTAAAATTTTGAAGATTCTATTCAACAGGGAAGCAAGACATCGGAAGGGAGTTCCACAGGTGAGAAGTGCGAGAAAAGAAACTGTTAGAGTAGAAGTGGTGGTTGCTAGCTAGTTCAACAGTAAGACGGTGGGATCAAGTTGCCTATCTGGTAGCACGCTTAAATTCATGTAGTCGGGACACCAGGGGAAATTCTTCCTGTAAGCCCAACTAAATTTAGCTTCATGTCCTACATAAATAACACACACACACACACACACATACATATATATATATATATATATATATATATATATATATATATACACGCGTGTGTGTGTGTGTGCGTGTGATAAAATATAGTTTTATTGTATGTTATATGTATGGGTTAAAGTGCTCCATATCAGGGAAAGACTGTATGTAAATATAAAAGTGGCCATTGAAGTCCACACCCAGAGGCGACAGTCTGTTTAATTCTAAACGGAATCGTCATAACCTGACGATTGTTTTTTATCATGAAACAGACTGTCACACCTGGGTGTTGACGTCAATGTCCACTTATATATATATATATATATATATATATATATATATATAGAGAGAGAGAGAGAGAGAGAGAGAGAGGGAGGGAGAGAGGGAGGGGGAGAGAGAGAGGGAGAGAGAGAGGGAGAGAGAAAAAGAGAGAGAGAGTATATGTTCATTGAGATACTTCGCGTTTAATTTAGAAATTCATTCATTTATAAGTTAGTCACAATATATATAAATATATACTGTCACTGGACTTCTATTCTTAAAGTTAACTCATATTATACATTAGGATACTTCGCTCTAAGTTAGACGCGAAGTATTTCAACGTATAGTGTCAATAAACATCTATTATTAAAATTAACTGACAGTATACATCGAGATAGTTCTCTCAAATACGTTTTCTAAGTTAGACACGAAGTCTCTCAATGTATAGTGTCAATGGACGCCTATACTTAAATTTAATTTCAAGGCAGATGATTGGTATCAAAAGGACTATGCTTGATGTGAATTACGAATTTTGATGGAGACGTTAAAATCAAGCATGTACAGAAATTTATTAGACGAGGAAAATTGTAAAACAGAAATCTTAATTTCTTAATACTTTGTTTAGATTTTGGAAGGCATCTTTTTGTATTCTAGATAAATTTCATGCTTGAATTTGACGTTTCCATTTCATAGCTCGCATCTCGAGTTGACCATTTTGCTAACAACCATCTGCCTTGAAATGAACTTCAAGAATAGATGTTCATTGACAGTATACATTGAGGGAATTCGCGTCTAACTTAGAAATGCATTTTCTCATAGTTTGTGAATGTAATACGAGACCGCAGTTTGAGAAACAAAAGTTCTTAGCCTCTTTGATGTTATTGTGAGACACAAATAGCACTTCTTTTTTCAAACAGATATTTCAATAAATTTCCATTCATCAAAACCGTTATCCACGCCGACGCAGGCCAAGTCGTACAACCTTCATTAAGGGTATATCCCAAGTGAAATTTATTTTTGAACTTAAAATCAGAAGGAAAGACTTAGCTTGCCTTCAGGGACGAACTTAAGGAACAGATTCCTAACTCAATTATATTTTTATTAACAAAATAAATAATGGTAATGGTTAACCAAATATGTAATTAGCGTTTCGATTTAGGAGATCAAGTCAATAACTTTCACAGCGAACTGTTAACATCTATCTATCTATCTATCTATCTATCTATCTATCTATCTATCTATCTCATTCTGCTTCATTCTATCTCCAACTGTTTCTATCTAAACCTCTTTCTTTCTATCTATCTATCTATCTATCTATCTATCTATCTATCTCATTCTGTTTATTTCTATCTCAAACTTTTTCTATCTAGCTAAAACCTGTTTCTATCTATCTATCTATCTATCTATCTATCTATCTATCTATCTATCTATCTATCTATCTATCTCTCTCTCTCTCTCTCTATATATATATATATATATATATATATATATATACAGGATGTGATAGATAAATGGTCGTCTCAATTACGCAAAAGTGAAAATAACGCTGACATCTCATTTAACAGATATATTTATCAAAATTACACAAAAGATATCTCGAAATAGTAAAGAGTAAATTAATCAATAAAATCGCCATTGGCTTCAACCACAACCGCCAGAAAACTTCGGAATCTCCTGCAACTCTTCTGGACTGTGTTTTTGTTTAAGTTGGTGAATAGTGTGATAAACCTTGCCTTCAGTTCATCTTTGTTTTTGTTGATCTCTCGCTCAACTGCACCCCACACATAATAATCAAGGGGGTTGGAGTCTGGGGTGTTAGGTGTCCAGATGTAAGGAGTGATGGGGTCATAGAAATTGTCTGACAGCCATGACTGCCTTCTCCTGCTTGTGTGGCATGTTACCAAACATAGGATCTTCCCGTAGCCACTCTCTTGACCCAGAGCAGCACTATCCCCTCAAGGCAATTGATATAGGCCTCCGTGTTGAGTCTGAGGCCCTGTGGTAAGATGAATGGAAGCATAGAGTTGCCATCACTGTTGATTACTACTAACACCTTCATAATCACCATTAGACTCATCCAACTAAGTCAGAATCCTCTGCACTGTCCTTAGATTGACATCCAAATGCACTAAAATGTTAGTATTGGAACTTCCGGCGCGAATGCCAAGCAGTACAGCATAGCGTTTCTAAATTTCTGGCAGACTGTGCCCAACTTACCCTAACATACTGTGCAGTCGACAAAATGAAAAACAAAGAACGCGCATGCGCGAAATAAAAATTATAAAATACCGACAATTTACTCATCGCACCCTGTATATATATATATATATATATATATATATATATATATATGTGTGTGTGTACATATATATATATATATATATATATATATATATATATATATATATATATATATCCACCTCACTCAATCTGTTTCTGTCTATCTTTCAATCTGTTTCTATCTATCTATCTCAATCTGTATCTATCTATCGATCTATTTGTTTATACACATTTATTTCTGTACCTCTCTATATATACATTTCCGTCTTCCTCTCTCTCTCTCTCTCTCTCTCTAACTCTCTTCACTCTCTCCTCTCTTTCTCCTGTGTTTTTACTCTATCTCTCTCTGTCTGCACAATGTATATCTCTGTCACTCTCTCACTGTTTTCTTTCCTCTTGTTCTCTATCTTTCTGTCTGTCAGTCAGCCTCACTCGCTCTCTGTCTCAACTATTCCTCCTGGCACAATTTTCTAAAGTTCTGTCACACTGCATAGAACGCTTACTTTTCCTTACTATGATTCATTTTATTTTCGATTGGGTGTCCTGTTCATCTTTTGTATATATATATATATATATATATATATATATATATATATATATATATATATATATATATATGACTAATATTATACATTAGGATACTTTGCTCTAAGTTAGACGCGAAGTATTTGAACGTATAGTGTCAATAAACATCTATTATTAAAATTAACTGACAGTATACATTGAGGTAGTTCTCCTCTAACAAATACGTTTTCTAAGTTAGACACGAAGTCTCTCAATGTATGGTTGCCATCACTGTTGATTACTAACACCTTCATAATCTCCATTAGACTCATCCAACTCAGTCAGAATCCTCTGCACTATCCAAACGCACTTTATTAAAATAGAAATCCTCGCCAATTCTTCATATTTCTATTTGTACCCTCTTACTTCTTTAAATTATTACGTACATTCATATTTATGATTGTTATTTCAATGTTTTGTTAAAGTTATTTAGCTTAAATATTTAACCATACAGTGGGTTAATTTCCACTGGTATTTTATAATCGTGGAATTCGCAAGGGGCATATCCAATCATTAAATTAAGAATTATGATTCATCAGAAAATTTAAATAGAAAACAGCGAGGTTTTAATAGGTACTGCTAGTTAAAATGAATTATATGCATTTTAACAAAAGGTGTTAGTAATTATCCTATTTACAATTTCTTCTTAGGTCCGCAAGAGAGAGGCACTCTTTGATGCACAAAAGAAACTTGAAGACCAAATGCGTGAAGAAGAGGACGAACTGCTCATGTCATTTCAGAAAGAGCGTAAAGCAGAAAACCAGAGGCTCTCTCAAGAAATTGAAGAAGAATGGGAAAAGCAGTTGGTGGAATTGACCAAAAAATTCAATGATAAAAGTCGAAAAAAGATGGCTGACATCGACAAAAAGGTGAGTACAGTAAAAAAAAGTATGACATTGGTAAAAATTTAAGTTCTTAAAAAAAAGAAGGCTAACATCGACAAAAATGTGAGTACATTAAAAAGATATCCAGTCAAAAGGTGGGTACAATAAAAAAAAGAAAAAAAGATGGCTGACATCAGTAAAAATATGATTAACAATGACGGGAGAAAAGATGGATGACATCGACAAAAATTTAAGTACAATAAAAAATAGAGAAAAGAAGAATGATATAAAAAATGTGAACACAAAAAAAGAAAAAAGAAAAAGATGACGGACATCGACAAAAAGGTGAGTACTGTAAAAATGACTGGCGTTAACAATAATTTGAATACAATAGAAAAAAGATGGCTGGCATCAATTAGACATTACGACAATTAAACGAAAAAGATTGACATCAATAAAAATATTAGTACATTAAAAAAGAGGTCTGCCATCGACAAAAAGGAAATCATTAAACGAGTTACCTATTTTTACTTTTCAGTGAGTTTGATTAAAGGGTTAGATGAACATTTAGCGTTGAAATCCACCTGAATGAAGTCCACCTGATTGAAACGAAATCATAGCAGACGACATGAAAAAAGCAGTATGACAGGCAAAGGCGTCAGTAGGACAGGTAAGAAGTAAGATATACTGCTTACTTGTTATACTGGTGTGCATAAAAAATCATTGGCGATTTCGCGGTGAGGTATAATGAAATCAACTTGGGAAAAGTTGACGTAATTCCGGTTAATCCATGGGGCTCCATTTCCACCATCTTTTGACTCGACTGGCCATATATATAAGACATGTTACAGATCTCAATAAATTCCCTGAAACTACAAACAGACTGAGCATACTTTTAAGTATGATCAGTCAAATACCTACCTGGCACAGGGCTCATCCCTGGGCTGGTGGTATCACGGCTGGGACTAGTTTGGACCGGCTCCGGCCTGGACCAGCGTGGACAAGCCAAGACCAGCTATGACTAGCTTAGACCAGCTCTGACCAGCTTGGACAAGCTATGACCAACTAAAACCAGTTTGAACCAGCGGCCCGTGTGAAAACATTCGGGTCCCCACGTTAAAAACTGACCTTGTGTCATAACCTGACTCAGTGGGGGGGGGTCAAGTAAATATCCTGAAACTACAAACACATCAGTTAGGGACAGACTTGAAATGTACGTGAGTAGCTATATTCATTCAACTACTGCAGCCTCTTAGTTTGTTGGGTTATGTAATGTCGAAATTATACTTGAGTCTATTGTTACATTTAACTATACCATACCACACAACGAATTAGAAAACAGCCTCTTGTTTTCGATAAAGTCAAGCAAAGCAAATACTGAAAGGAAACTATAAGAACTCCTACAGAAAACAGTGAAGGAAAGCGAGAATAAAAGACTAAGCATCAATTGCAAGAAGACAGAATGTCTAATTGTTAGCAAGAGGAACAGACCAACATATGAATTATTAATTTGAGATACCAAAATCAAGCAAGAATAAAAAAAAAATTAAATATCTAGGAAACGTTTTAACAGAGGAAAGAAATTGCGACACCGAAACCCAATGGTGAATTGGAATAGTCAAAGATGTTTTCCAAAAGCTAAGCAAATTATTAAGAAACAGGAAAATTTCGTTAAAAACAATGAAAAGAGTTGTCTTTTATGTGTTTTATCCTTTCAAGACGTAGACGATCATGATCCTCCACATCTTCCTGTCCCTTGTAACTCTTAATAGATTTTGTCTTTTTGATATTTCCCCCAAACCCTGTTCTACCATATATTTACTCAAGCCCATCAAGTATGTTACGCGCTGTTTTCCTCTGACCCTCAATCTGCCCTGTGAATATCAGATTTTCCAAGCCCTCCTTCCTCATCACGTGCCCTATAAATTTCAACAGCCTCTTTCTGATGTTAAGTATAAGTTTCCTATTTGTTTCCGTTTTCTCCAAAACCTTGTCTTTGCCCTGACAACGGGAGACCACTATCAAGTCCAAGAAATTTCATGAAAACAGTACTGAACTGTTATATAATATCTCTCCTCCTTCTATGTGACAATAAATACTAGAAATTCACCTCACAGAAGAGACTTGAAGTAACAAAAATGTTCTGCAGAAGGATACTGAGAATACTATGGACTAAACACATGAGCAATGACGAAATTTTAGAGAAAATTGAAACAAAAGGGACACATACTTAAGAAACACTTGAAATTTTTAGGGTACAAAATGAGGAAAGAAGGCTTGGAAAATTTGATACCCACAGAATATACTGAAGGCAAAATGGACAGAAGGAAACAGTGCCTAACCTACCTAACGAGCTTGTGTAAAGAGTTGGCAGAACAGGGTTTAGGAGGGATAACAAATTACAAAATTTATTAAACTTCCAAAGGACAGGAAATTGTGGAGAATTATGACCACCGACCTCTTGAAGACACATGGTACCTAGATAAAGAATTACTGACATGCAAAATACAATACGAAAGTGTTTTTGCAATTCATTTTATATACAGAGATATGCGAAATGACAGGGATACACAGGAACTCAAAGCGGCTATAAATGTATACACATCAATATCTTGTTAGCAAAAGACAGGAATTTGTCTTTCTTTTCTGTCAATATTTGGGCAAGCCGTGTTGTACGATCAAAACATCTGGCGTCCCACGTAAGACGATAAACTACGTCCAACATCAAGGCCTCTGATCAGGAGGTTTTGAGGAGAGTGGAACCACCTCTTAATTGCTAGTGTTCCCAGGTCCACCTTGACCCTAGGTGGAGGCACCTATTAGGGTCCCAGCTATGGGCAAATAGTTAACACCCAAACTGGGGTTAAAATACTATGAAAGTGTAAAAACAGGTTTTAATACCAGAAATACTTTGTAAAAATTATTACCAGCAATAATTTTTTGAAGGAAAAACTTTATTGTCAACAATACTTAAAAAAAAAAAATATTACCAGCTATACATTTTTTTTTAAAAAAAGTATTGCCAAAAGAAGATTTTTGAAAAAAAATAAAAATATTACCAGCTATATATATTTTTTTAAAGTATTGCCAGAAAAAAGATTTTTGGAAAAAATAAAAATATTACCAGTTATATATTTTTTTAAAAAAAAGTATTGCCAGAAAAAAGATTTTTGAAAAAAATAAAAATATTACCAGCTATATATATATATTTTTTTTTTAAGTATTGCCAGAAAAAAGATTTTTTGAAAAAATAAAAATATTACCAGCTATACATTTTTTTTTTTTGAAAAAAGTACTGCCAGAAAAAGATATTTGAAAAAATATCGCCAGCAATAATTTTTGGAGAAAAAATATTACCAGCAATAAAAATTGTCGGCATTAAATAACCCATTGAGGTTGACATGCCGTAAAACAAACCAAACCAAACCAAATGAAAACACCTGACAAGGCAGAGCCAGGAAAGAAAAACTCACTTATTGCTTGAGTAAATGAAAATAATCTCCGTTGATTAAATTACAATCATATCTCTCTTTCTCTCCCTGTGCAATGGCTTTTCAGGATCATGGCTCTCCACAGTTACCTATATTTAGTTGTAATTACTTTGTTTCCTCTTTCCTTTGGTCAACTTGTTCCACCATCCATTTTTACTCTAATTGCTCAAGTAATTTTTAAAATCTAGAGATTGCACCTAGTGTGATCAGAGGAAACTGTATCAGAGAATATATGTATATATATATATTAATATATATATATGTGTGTGTGTGTGTGTGTATGTGTGAAAAGTGTGTGTATATAAATATAAATAAATATATATATATATGTATAATTATTTATATATTATATGCGCGGTACTTATTAGTGTTTGTCTGATGATCGCTAAAGCGTGAAACCCACGGTCACAAACTCACATCTATCCAACCAAATATATATATATATATATATATATATATATATATATATATATATATATATATATATATATATATATGTATGTATATACGTATTTCTACACACACACCTATATATATACATATCGCCTCTCTAAAAGCCAGCCTGGTTGGGGTTAATGATCCTACCTAAGGTGTCCAAAATATATATGCCCACAAGGTCTGCTACCTGAGCAGAGTCAAATTCTCCCATAGGAACGATGAAGTTTTCGTTGTTCTTTTTCATCCAAGTTGAGTCATTATACAATAGTATAGATCTTCTAGAAGTTATGGTAATATTTTGTTCAACTTCAGTGATATCAATGTAATTTTTAGCGAAATTTAGACTATTTATTAATGATTATTCAGAAATATATATATGTATGCACACCCCAGTCTTGACTTTAATTACTGATGCACAGGCTCTTGCAAACTTATATAATCAGTGAAACGTGTGCACTTCTGTGATGCGCAAATTTAGTCACTCAAGCGCGCTTAATGGCTTTCTTACTTTGATACCTGTTTTTCGACTTACTAAAAAATGATCGATTGATTTATTTATTTGGTTTATCCAAATGGCGCCAATAAATTTCTTTTGATCCTCGGCTTAGCAGTTTGACGATGCTGTTGTCCTTTTCAATAGAATCTATGATAGGAACACTATTCACTAAGATAAGATAATCATGTTGTAACTATTTGGTGGCAGATATATACAAAACTTACCTAAGTTTCTCACAAGACTAGAATGTTCGGACACAAGCCCGATACACTAGTTTTTTTGTTTTGTTTAACCTAGCTTAACCACAGGCGCCATTAAAATGTCGTCGAGGAAGTTTATAAATTTATATTATTTTACGCTGCATAAGAAACAAAACTTCATGCTTTTATTGGAATTAGAAAAGTCCCTTATATGTACATCTGGTTTAGCCTCTTCTTCTCCACCGCATCAACAGTATATAAAAGAAAAAATTAACAAGGAAATTCCGAAGTGCAGGCAGTAAGCATGACCTTAACTGGCGCCTGTATCAAAGCAGGCGTACCACAAAGCCGTATTATGCTTAGCAGTTGTTGGAATTCGGTGAAGTCGGATATTTACAATTCAGGCCAGAATACTGTCGCTTTTCTTAAAATAGAAAAATAAGCAAAGAGACAGTGGAATTTGCGCCTGCTGGAAGTGCATTTCCTTTGCACTACCACCCACATTAACACATATGCAAA